>JAFFST010053610.1:129418-145586 GCA_022414735.1 Noturus placidus
CCCCCCCCCCCCCCCCCCCCCCATGTCCATAACATGGTTACGCCCTTAGTTCAGTTCTATTTAATTTGTATAGTGCTTTTAACAATGAACATTGTTACAAAGCAGCTATACAGAAACATATAAGTTTAGGATATAAATCCTGAATGCGGGATGGTGATGAAATACTCCCAGAGATGATATGAGGAATAAACCTTAGAGGAACTAGACTCAAAAGGAAACCCATCCTCATCTGGGTAACAAGAGATGCAATTATAAATACAGTATCTCACAAAAGTGAGTACTCACTTTTGTTGTCAGCGGTTTAGACACTAATGGCTGTGTGTTGAGTTATTTTGAGGGGACAGGAAATTTACACTGTTACACAAGCTGTACACTCACTACTTTACATTGTAGCAAAATGTCATTTCTTCAGTGTTGTCACATGAAAAGATATAATCAAAATTTACAAAAATGTGAGGGGTGTACTCCCCTTTGTGAGATACTGTAAATCCCTTCTACAACTGTGTAGTACATTGTCAAATAGTTCAATTGTGTAACCAGGAAATTAATTACAGTTTTCAAATGAAGTCTGTTTTGTTGAACTTATCCACTGTTCACTGATGGAGATAAGTTGATGGAGAAACTGTTTGTGGCAGTTGTAGTCCTAAGCCATCATAGCATAACTGTTCAAATGAATTGTGTTGCAAAGCTATCTTCATGGTTTTTAAGTGGTACTATCCTCAGCAATCTCAATGATCTTTAGGCTGCACCATTTGGAGCCATCCTCAGCAGCAGTGAGTGATTTCTCAGTGATGAGAATTCCAACCAGAAGTAGGGCATCAGGAGGGATCAGTCAGGTTCTGAGAGCAGAAGGGGACCGGATCAAAGTTTGTTAGTGTTTTGAAGGTTGTGAAGCAAATGTAGCAGTATTGTGAATGTACTATCCTCACCAGTTTATATCTCTCTTTCTTTCTATTTTTTAAACAATGCTCATGTGTCATTTACAATGATATTATGAAGTGTACTTGTGGAGTTGTAACTACATTTACAGCATGTACTGCCAGTCCAGAGACATGTTTTGTTACTTAAAGTAGTATAAAGTACAAGTCTAAAGTACACATATGGCACAAATCATCCTTCTTACCAACACTCACAACAAGAAATACACAAGCACACATTTTTATATGCATTAAATACTCTTTTTTTCAATACACAATTTCTCTTTGTCCTTTATCCTTTCATCAGACAAGATGTTTCCATTCAATATTTACTTCTTTAACTTGTGAGAGCAGCTTCTAACCTCTAGTTTAGCGTTGTGAAATCCACATTCCTAAATGATCACACATCTTGCTTCATACTACAACAATTTTGTAATCTAATGAACACATGGGTCATGCTGGCTCAGTTGAAATAGCCTTATGTGATTGTTTATGTGGTTTCTGAAACTCTGGGACTCTGCTATCTACAGTATGAACATTTATAAAAGTGCTTAGTACAGCTAGCCATCTTGAAGCCGGAAACATTTTTTCTCAGAAAACAGATGAATGTGACTCTGGGCTAGCATCAGACTCAGGTACAGTGAGTAACTTTCAGACTGCTGAAATTTGAATGTATAACTTTATGTTACAGGTGAATAGGATAATAAAACAGTTCTGGTTATATTAATATATTTTATTTTTCATAATAAGGACGTATTCTGTTATTTTATAAAACTGTTTATAAAAAAAATCTAGAATTTAGTTGTTTGTTTTTTTGCTTGTATTTCCTCATTTGTAAGTCGCTTTGGAAAAAGCATCTACTAAATGAATAAATGTAAATGTAAATTATATTAATTTATGTTAGAACTGAACTTTTAATTTATTGGATATTTTTCACTTATTTCTAAAGCTAATTTAACAAAAGTTTAACATTTAATAAAATAATGCTTACAAATGCAAAATTAATCTTTGGCCAAACTGTGTTAAGTGTTCTTCACTGATTTATTTATTACTTTTACTCGCACATTTATCTAAATAATTATGCCCTTCTATAAGGGTGACTTTATAGAAAGCTATAGCTGTTAGAGGATAACAATGCTTTTTATTACTATTTACATGCAAAATGCCATGCTTATGTTTCATACATTTTAACCTTGGAAGTGAATTAGTGTATCATCATGGTTTTATGTATTTTCTTACCTTTTTGAATAAATATACCTTAGTAATCAATATACAGCGGAAATGTGTACTGTCTCTTGTTAATGTATTGTCAGTGTACATGCCATAGATGTTTGTCTGCTGCTTTCTGATCCCATGTGGCTGCAAATTATGTTCTTTTTCTCTCCTGCTGCTCTGCTCTTGGCCCACTTGTGGACATCCATCATTTCAAACACACTGGGCTTGTCTTTGCCATGTAAAACTATAAGGAGGGAATTACAGCAGTACTCCAGTTGTCCTATTATAGCCCTGCCTTCTTGCTTGGAATAAGACTTGACACAAGAGCCATTTGGTTGTTTGCTGAGGGTAGAGAGCCATCTGCCTTACTCCATCTGATCTGCCTTTGACATGGGCACTTGCAGTTAGTGAAAGAGCTCCAGATTTATTCGAAATTCTAGCTGCTGAGACAGCCCATGAGGGAGTGTTGTGTTTAAAATATTATATGTGGACTTTCCCTGGCGTGAGATATAAAACTGAAGGCAGGAATAACACAAAGGTGCATACATAATATATTATATGTATCTATAAATATAAGTAGTTATCAGTAGTTGTAATATGAACATTTTTCATATTTATTGTATATTTATTGACCTCATTTAATTTATATTTCCAGATATTGAAGGTACTATTTCAATTTCCATGTTTAAATTTGCCAGATAAGCAAAGCCACCATTCTTGCCATCTTCTGCTGGTTTGGGCCTAGCTGACTGAATGATTGGCCGAGTTATGGCGGGTATGACGGAAAGTGGCTCGGGCCATTAGTGCACAAAATACAGGGTGTTTGAAATAGAACAGCATAAATAGCATGACAGCATAAATAACATGACAGCATAACTAGCATGACATGGGGCAGTAGTGAAATGTGAGAAGACGTTGCCACAAGTCACTGAGTGAGAGACATAGAAACTTAAATAGCAAAAATCCTAATAACTGACAGGTACAACCAGTGAGATTCTGGATAGTGAGTGTTGCAACGCAAGCCTCTCAAGGTAATCAGGTAATTCCATTTGTCTCTTATTCCACACTTAAATTGTGTGACAGTGCTCAGTTGATGCAAGTGGCTATATTTGACTTGGCTCTCCTGTTTGCAGGAGAAAAAAAATGAGTCACTCACACAGACTCAGTGCAGCCACCTATACCCCAACAGCACATGCAAAAATAAGGCAGCTCTGGATCTTCCTGAATAGCATCTCTTTAGGGGGCTGAGAGGTAATAAGGGGACAGCAATGGTACTTATGCCCCAATACCAAAATAGCAAATGAGTGCTCACCAGCTACTTCCCATTCTCCAACTGTGTTTAGCTTCGCTCAACTACTGCAGTTATTTTGGTAGGCTCTGCTTTGTATGCTTGCTTTTGTTCTTTTGCCTGAGGATTTCTATACTATTTTTCACTACACATCCTTATGAAGAGAACTGCCGTATTTTGTTAAACAGGTGGCTCTGTATGGATGTCTGAATGATCATCTCTGGAAACCTTAACTCATGTATTTGTTGAAAATGGAAACCCAGGTAAAAGGTAAGAAATAAGTCAGTTTTATCATTAAGTGATAAAAAGTACTCAACAATACAATACCTTTCTCTGTACAAATACCCAATATTAGAAAATTTTGTTTATTTATTTTTTTTGGTAAGGTATTATTGACTTCCATTGTAGTACTGAAAAGTTTAACTATCGTTTTGATCCTGTTTTATTTATTGATATTTGAAACCATTGAGTGCATATTCTGTATTCATAGTGCTATTCATGAATTAGTTTTTACAATTAAAGTTTGATTTATATGTTTTAAATTCAAAGAAAATGAGTTTCAAGGTTTTTTCTGGAGGTTACTGAGGGCTTGTTGTGGTAGCATAGTTTTTAGTTACATGTAAATAACAGATGCAGGGAAATCATCCAGACAGCGAGTTGATATGAAATTATGACCACTGGAAAATAGTTGTGGAGTCCAAAGTCTCTTGGCTGCGTTCATAATGTTTGGTATTCCTGGTCATTACGGGATTTCTGTCAAGTTGTCTAACATTAAATTACAGTTGTATCTTCAAGGATCATCACTATTTAATTAGAATATGTGTGTTGTGCCTGGAATTGTATTGTTGTGATTTAGTACTGTGCTGAATCTATTTTTCTTTAAGATAAATTAACAAAAAAAAAAAAATAATGCAAAATGAAGCTGGCATAAACATTTACCGTGTGTGTGTGTGTGTGTGTGTGTGTGTGTGTGTGTGTGTTTCAGTCTGTTTTAGTGTCTAAGATTTATGTCTTACAGTACCATCAGTTGAAATTGCTGAGGGGGTAACAAAGGGTGAACCAGAGAAAGAACCTGAAACAATACATTGACAACAGACAGGTCTTGTGCATCATGTGAATGATGAGCTATTTTTGTTAAGCCCATGGATGGAAATTGCTTATCTTCATGCTTGTAGTCATGCTGCTTATGTGTTGGGAAAGGCAGATAGGCATCCAGGCTCTCCTAAAAATAGTTTATGGGTGGCTTGCTGCATTCCTCTTAAATGTACTTGTGCACTTTAACCTTCTGGTTTAACACACGAGAAGGTTAAACTGTTTGAGAGAATGACTTGCATAAAGCGAAGTAATTTCATATACTCTGGTGTCTGTTTTTACAGGAAAATCATGAGCTAGTGAAATACTGTTGATGGTCATATAGGATGTTATGGACATCAGACTGAAGTACTTGCATTCACCATGAGCTGCCTGGAGAAACAGCATGTGAGCCATAAAACAAGCATGCAGCACCCTTCTAACCTGGACAGCTTTATGGATGAGACAGACAGAGAGGTCATGAACCTTACAGACCGAGCCTTTAAGAGTCTTTGCATCGGTGATGAGGCAATCTACAATGACTCAGAGCTGTTACCATCTCCTGTAGACTGTCACAAGCCAATAGCTGAAGAGAAATCAAAAAAGCTTCGAGAGAACTCTACCTTGGATGTTAAGACACTTGGAGCTCACCGGCCCAATGGTGTGTACAGCACACCATGGCTAATGAATAAAAACAGATCAAAGGTGTCATCACTTTTTGAGGCATTTGCAGCTAATAATGACACAAAAATGACAAATGGGGACTCATGGGACAAATCAGCACTGCTTAGCATCCAAACAGAGCTATCAGAGTTTTCTTCAGATTATCAAAACCACCTTAAGAGTCACCGTAGGCCCTCTGAGAAACGGACTGTTAAATCAATCCAGGATATATATAATTTGTCAGGAAAATCATCTAAAAATCAACATAGCAAATCCACTAAGCTGAGAAAATTGAATTCAAAAAACTTTTTTCTTCACAGTGAATTCAGCCCATTCCAGTCCTGGGGAGACTTAAAAAGATTTGGACTGGAAAACATGGAGATGTTTTCATGCACTAGCCCAGCTGGATTGTATGATTCCCCACTTTACAAAGAACTGAACAGATTACATGTACCAGAGCCAAATAATAGAGAGAAAAGTCAAAGCACCTCACCTCTGGAACCTCAGCATAAATCTAAACCTGATTTATCACAATGTACAGCACAGATTTTGAAAACTGTACCTCCAGTACCAGAAAAACATTCTGAGCTAAATTTCCTGAAACTACCTGACATTCAAATTGAGACTCTTCAGTCACAAGTGCTGCAGACGTCCTCTGGATCATTTCAGAGGTGTCAGTCTGAATGGGACCTTTCTGCTCCTTGGAGAAGAAGTCGAAACAGGGAAAAAGGTGCTGTTCAACCACTTTTCAGCTCACCTGCCTGCGAAAGGTCAAACACTGGAGATGAGGGTGCAATACAAAGTAAAAAGGAGGTTAGAACAGTGGAAGAAACAACCTGCTTAAATTCAACTCCATTCAGTATTTCACAGCTGTTGACGCCAATCATACCTTCCAGACAGGGTACAGGAACCTCAGAAATTCTGCAGCCTGTTCACTCCCCCGCAGCCCTCGATATACCAGCACTCCATGAGACAGATATTCTTCCATCACCTGACATCAAACGAGAAGGATATAAATCCAAGGCATCAAGTCTGTTGTTTAATCTCAAGGACAACAGAAAACGTGTCAAAGCAACATACAGCCCACCAAAGTTTAAAGGTTTAGATACAGCAGACCAAAATAAACTGTCTCCTCTGATTGAACAGGATGTTTCCAAAAATGTTCTGGAATGTCCAGAAAGCATAGATTCTGAAACCACTGTTCAAAAAACCACCACGTTTCCAATGAGTCCTGAGACTGCAGACATACAAAGCACTCTATCCAGCAGACTTATAAATAGCACATTGCCAGATGACTTTTTGGGACTCAGTCTACTGCAAGCTGGAAATAGAGGCTCACCTATTAAGTCTTTGAAATCAAAAAATAAAATTTTGGACAAAGTTATATATCCATCTTTAAATTTGTACCGGAAATCGAATTCAGTAGAACTGTATACTAAAAACACGCCAATGGATGTCCCTGGTTCTCATCCCATGGTAAATAAAAGTGCAGAAATAAACAATGCAAAGCATGATTATACCCACCTGAACCATGAGACTTCAGACAAGGTACCGACTGAGAAAACAGATTCTGTAGCTCTGAAGGCAAACTATTCTCCTACAGTTGTAAAAAAGCACAGTGCACAACAAGATGTCCTGACACCTTCAGGTAGTAGGAATCAAGACAAATTGAATACAGCAAGAATATTTAAGGCAGAGGAAAGACCTATCAAATCTAATGAATGTCACCGAAAAGAAACAAAACCTAAGCATGTATTTTCTGCTAGACTAAACAACTACATTAAAAACCAAAGATATGTGAATGTAAATGATGATGATGATGATGATGATGATGATGATGATGATGATGATGATGATGATGAATGGAAATATTGGCCAGAGAATGTAATTTCTGCAGGAAAAGGTGAGCAGAGAAAGAGAGAACTGAATGTAGATGTGTATAAAGGAAAAATATGGATGGAAAATAGGGATGATCCATCTACCAAAGAAAGTGTTACAAATGATAATTATAGCATACCAACAAAGAATGATCTGGGGTTATGCACTGAACAAGGATTAGCCAAAAATGATGCTTTATCTATGAAGGGAAACACGTCAGCAAAAATAGCACTGTTCACTTTAAAGGAACAGCCATTGCATACAGTCCCAGGCTCAAAGAAAAAGAGCATAGTAAATGATAAGTATGAGCTAGCCACTGTGGCTTTAGAGAAAAGTATTGCTAAACGAGAAAAAAGAAAACAGCAAAGTGATAGACAAAGCGGCCAGAGTTTACCCATAAATGGAGACCAAAATCAAGAGAGTATACTAGCATTAAGTCAGAACGAAACATCAGACTGGGGAGGTCAGAAGGCCATTTCTGATTTTACACCAACTAGCCAAAATGTTCAAAGCATGTCAGACATAGACACCAATCATGGTGCATGTCACGTGCCCAAGGTAAAATTAGCTGAACCTTATAAGCAGGAAGGTGCTGTAAATCACAGTCTAAATAGACAGATATATACAGATAGGGACGGATCTGATAGACACGCTAAACAAGGTGACACAAGCAATATCAAGTCATTGGCTAATGTAACTGAACTTAAAGAAATAAAGTGCATGCCTAAAAATATAAGTCTCGGTCAAGAATCATTAATAGTCCAAGACTATATTGACAATAAGCTCATTAAAGTTGGTGTAGATGAGTCATCTATTCAGAAAAATAACGACTCTTGTAAACCTGAGGCTCCTCCTAGAAGAGAAAGAGCAAATTCCCAAAGTGAAACCAGTACAATGAATGAAAGACAAAGAAAGGAAGATGAAAATCTTGAGAGAACAGTTAAACCTGAAGAATTGTTTTGCACAGAAGTCAAGAAAGCAAATCTACCAAAGGATAAAAGGCCAGTAAAAGGCCATGTATTATCACTTATGGAAACATTCTATAGAGAACAGGTAGTGCCAAGTTTAAATGTCCAAGAATGTTTGAGTCAAGGAGACAGTCTTATGGTCTACCCTGGAAATGCCTTATTAAAACAAAAAGCATTTTCAGCAAAGGATATGATGGGTTTTCCTGAAGTTGAAGGAACTTTAACAAAGCATATTCACAAAGCAAGAGAAGCAGATTTAGACAACAAGAAACAACCTGACAAAGATTCAAAAGAGGCAAAGCTGGCAATGGAAAATGAAGAATATATTGGTGGAGATATTTCTGATAAACCGGACATGCAAACTTTTAACAAAGATATAAAAAGAAATGAAGAGGACAAAAAAGATGTGTCTAAAACAGAGAATGAAAGTGCCTCTGATGTTTTGAGAAAAACAGGCAGCCAAACCGAATCCATATCTCAAGGTGAAAGCTCTGTCAAAGAGTATTTAACTGACCATTTTTGGAAATCTCATGAACCTGATGATAAATCTGAGAATTTGTTAAACCCTGATAATGTTCCAATGGAAAGGATAACTCTTTATGATATTCTTGATCAAGTTGAACCTTCATCGTTAGTAGATGTTAAACAATTAGAACAAGGAAATCTAGCTTCCAAACCATCCGAGGACTCCTTCTTTTCACCCAAAACACCATCACTATCTCTGAATACAGGTGAAGAAAGAAATTGTGAGAATTTAGACACAGGGGATTCCTGTTCCAATAGAAAACCTGAAAGTAAACCACATAACTCAGATGTGGCAGTTCCTTCTTCAAAGGATGTGGAAAACGTTGGATGGGTGCACTATTTGATAGACTCAGCTCGTAATCTAACACCAACATGTCAGTCCAATGCCTCTTCTCCCACACTAGGAAAACCTGCTTTATTTAAAGTGAAAGACAACACATTTAGTGCATCACCTGTTACCAAAACAGTAAGACCCATACTCCATAAAACTGTTGCTGGAGTTACACAGCCATGGTCTCCTAGGGAAAGTTTAAGTGGGTCTGAAAGGGGTGAAGAAGATCCAGACCTTTTCAAGGACTTTGTGGACATGCAAAGTCCAGCTCTGCCTTGCACACCTGTCCACATCACCCAGCCAAACCAGTCATCAAAACAGGTTGCACCCCCTACATATTCTCAATCCACCACAGACAAGGAGAGAAAAGGACTGATGGATAGTTCCACAGTACCAGAAGAAGAGGAGTGGCAATTGGATAAAAGTTCTGTTTCAGAGGGAATAGAAAGCTATGAAACATGTGCAGAAGAAACTGAGCAGGAGCTTGCATTCAGTACTGCACCTACAGAAAGTGTAGAGGGACTGAAGGCACCAAGTGAAAGATCTGAATCAGTCTGTAGTGGCATTGAAAATCATCTTCAGGGCAAGCCACCTGCTGTGCCTCCAAAAACAGAGAAAGCCCTGCGTCGTGCCATGAAGCTGACTACAAAGAGGATCCAGAAAACTGAAGCTAAAAGTAAATCAGAACGTGGCCGGAGAGGTGAGAAGGGTTCCTGTCAGAAACATGAGAGAAGGCACCAAAGTAGTGACAGGGTACTCAGTGACAGATCATACCAACGAGAACATAGTATTGACAGAGGTTGCAGTAATCAAAGCACTGGGGAAAACCGCAATGAGACATCTATTCTAAAGAGTCACACAAGTGAGAGAGATGCCACACAACATAATAAACCAAACAGCTATATGAAGGAGAAAGATACTGGAAGGAAACTAAAGCATGGATGTCATAGTAGTCAAATCAGTGTGGATGGTGATGCAAAGAGCTGTGTGGCTGAAAAGCAAAAAGAAAATCAATCACAACGCAAAGATCAGTTTGATACCCAGCATATAAATGTTGACTGTGAAAGATTGGGACGTACTAGTGAGAAATACGTACCACACAAGCTGTACCGCAGAGCTCATAGTTTAGACAGATTTTCAAGTGGCAAACAAGAGTATAGGTTACATAGCTCTGACGATTCTGTCTCTAAAACCAATACTGAGACATTAAAGAATCTGACCACTACACAGACAGCACCAATGCGACGAAAGAGCATCGCGCATACTTATGGCTCTCCAGTAAATAACATTGTACCACAGTCTTTCCCAATGACCCAAAGGAAGCTTCTGCAGGATCTCGATTCTGGACAGTACTTTGTAGTGGACATGCCAGTGCAGGTCAAGACGAAAACCTTCTTTGATCCAGAGACAGGAAGCTATGTACAACTGCCAATTCAGTCAGTTGAAGGGTCTGTACCACGGGCACAATCTGTAGAAGTTGTGAACGCACCTCCACTTATGCTATATCATGGCTTTGTTCCAGTGCCTGTCTCATCCTTACCATAACTTAACTCCACTGTTAAAGCAAGCTCTGTTGTTGCGGCTGCTTACTTTGACTTACTGTTTTTCAAGCCAGTGCGATATAATAGAATGATGCCTTTTATGAAAAGCACAGAAGAGACAGTCATCCCTACACATGAGCTGTGCGTGTATAAAAAGAGCACTTTTTGTTAAACATAATCAGTATTTGATTGTGTTAGATTAAAATAGATGAAAATAAATATCATTACCTTATAGACCAATAAATGGTCTTGGAATTAAGGGAGTCTGAATTCAGGCTTTAATATTTTTATCCTATATGAATATACATGTTTTATACATGTTTTGCTCCGAGCTCTAAAATACTTTAGTTTCCTTCCTGCCTTTGGTATTGGCCTTTGGGATTTTCTAATGATTATGTATTTTGTGAAGTTTGACTGGGTTATCATGTTATTACAAGAATGACTAAAAGTAGTGGTTTTTCCCAGTGATTGGTGCAAGTGTATTTAAAAATATAATAACGTTCACATTCTTTGCCATATTTACTTTTGCAGAGGACAAGATGCACTGATTAAATAGAGAAAGGTGAAAGTGGCAGTATGTCTTAAATGGCACATTTAAAGGTTAAGTTGGACATTAACTATGTATTTGGTGTATTTATGTAATATTGTGTGTATTTTGAAATGATTGACTGATCGATTTTTTGGCTGTTGCCAGGCTTCATAAGATGTGAACCATTCCAATAAAAAATCTCAAGAAATGTCTAATATTTCATATTAACTAAGAATGGTCAGCTGTAAGTGACTGGTCTAAATAAAGCCCTGTTTAGATCATTCACTGTCCATGTTAAGATGTGAGTTGTGTTTTCTCTTCAAGCTATTTTTTTTTTAATAGAAGTTGTGAACATATTAATGACTCATGAGAGTTACCAGAGATATGAATCTGAGGTATCTACCTCTGAACATTAACTTACAATAGTTGTAAGCCCTAAAGAGAAGAGAACAAAATAGCATGTTGGTTTATTGTTGTTGTTGTTTTTTTTTGTTATTGTGAAAGCAACAAAAAAAATCACAATAATTTTTAAAGATTTTTAAAGAACAGTTAGCGTGTTATATCAACTTTGACCACAAAGAGATTTTTTCCCCTCATCCTTTGTGGGACCTGGGGAAAAAAAAAAAAAAACTACTACATGCTACTTGTTACTACATGCTAATAATTAACATGATATACCAGTTTCAACCATAAGAGGACACCAGCTAGAAGCCTCTCTTTCTAGGTCTTCTCCAAGGGTGCATGTGGCAACATTATCTGGACACCAGGAAAATTTTCAACCACCCGACTTGCAGTGGGTTCCAGACTTGTTGCTACGCAGTTGGTGTCCAATGCAAGATGCAGATGTAAAGTGCAGTTTTGCAGGCCATCAGTATAGCTAGATGAGTTGGAGAATTGCATGTGTTACTGGTCAGCATGCATCATAAGTGTTGGGGACTAGAGTTCCCATAACAAGCATGCCACTCTATGGCCGAACCAAGCATTCCAATGATATTAGCGTCTCAGTATTTTAATAAGTATATTCAATTCAATTCAATTCAATTTTATTTGTATAGCGCTTTTTACAATAGACATTGTCACAAAGCAGCTTTACAGGATTAGAAACACAGTACACACACAGTAAAAATGAGTAATTATCCCAAACTGAGAAAGACACTGAGTGGCGACAATGGCAAGGAAAAACTCCCTAAGATGTTTAAGAGGAAGAAACCTAGAGAGGAACCAGACTCAGAAGGGAACCCATCCTCATCTGGGTAACAACAGACATTCTTAAAGAGACAATTATTGGATATATTGGTATATCACAGATGATAAATTTCCCAGGTCAGCCAAGTGCTATATGGAAGTGATTACAAGTTGAGAAGTGATCTGTCGACTTTGGGGATTATCTTTAAGGATCTCTACTGAGGTTAGCCAATTCGGTTAACTATATGCAGTTAAAGAGATGCCTTCTACATATGCTATGGTTGCTCCTCTGTAGTTCAATGAGCACTGTCACTTTCAGACATTTGCAAAATGGTGGCACAGAGCTTATCATCTACCTTCTGAATTTCCAGGCTGAATGTTGCTTCATTACACATATGTACAGTAGAGTGGGCCCAGATAGCGGCACCAGAGCCTTCACTGATTAAGAAAGGTATCAGCATGTGGAGACAGGGTCATGGTCGAGCGCCGGTTTGTGGATGGAGGAGGAGTTGGGAGAGTGAGTAGTAAGGTAGAGGCTGCAGCTGTGGGTGATTTTTTATACTGTATGTTGAGAGACAAGAGCTGAAAGAGAGAGAGAGAGAGAGAGAGAGAGAGAGAGAGAGATTGAGAGAGCTGAGCTGCACAGAACTGTGTACATGTTTGTGTTGGTGTATGCCTTGAGCAGTCCTTATATTATTTCAGATCTTTTTTTATGATTGTTGCGACCAAAAAAATGCTTAACTTTGCTGCAGCTTTTTTTTTTTCTTTTTCAAAATTTGTGATGCAACTTTGCAGAAATTTTTGTGCATTTTGTTTTAGCAGGAAACTACTTGCAATTGCACAGAATAATCTTTCACTGCCTTTCGTAGTGATATTTGTTAGTAAATGAGACCTTTTAGCTGTACTCATAGACATATGTGAATCAAAGAGGGGTGTTGCTGAATGCACATTGTATTGATGTCACATGACGTCTCTTGGCACAAATCTGCAATAAATCGCAAAACCTGTAGGGAAAGCTTGAGTGTGCATGAATCTAAAAGTGCTGGAAAGCGAGAAAAAAAATAGCAAAATAAAAAGCACCTTTGAGATGCCCCAAACCTGCAACACAGCACCATGTATGATTTACTGTCCATTACTGTCTGGGGTTGTGCTATCAGGACAAGTTATGAACCTTTGTGATGACTTTGATCTCTACTTATTCCTAAAGATTACTTCACTATCAGTCAGAAACCTAAGAGACATGGAACAGAAGGTTATATATGTGTCACAGCGCAGCCAGACGCACCTGCCGTCAGTAGTGAACAAGCGCATGCTACGGACTCCGATTCCCACAACTCACCGCCGCCGCTCAGGCGTGCTCAGTCTCCAGAGTACTAAGTGGCCGCACCTGACGCTCATCAGTCCCAGCCACACTCACCCGTATATATTCCCCTCAGTCAGAATCACGCGAAGTATAACGCGAAGTATACGTCTAGCCGATTCGTTCCGCAGCGTTACCAAGCATTGAATTATCTTCTAGTTATTTCCCGTGTACCAGACCCTTTTGACGCCTATCGATTCCGATTCCTGTTTATTCTGTTCGCCTGACCTCGTTACGTTTTTGGTTTCGTCTTCTATCGTCTTCGATTTGGATTTAGTTATTCCTCGACACGCTACTCCGTTCACCACGCCGCCTTCTTACCGCGATTGGTTCCTCTCCAGCGCAATACGTGACAATATGGAACATTGGTTCTGCAACTAAATGGAGGACATCTTGGTCACTCAGGTTGGCGACTATGGCCAGAGAGCAGTTGTGACATAGCCACGTGAGGTTGAGGTCATGAAATGACAACAGTGTCATTCTTACAATCTTGCTTACATACATAACATTCTGTTATTATACAGATTTAAATATAGATAAATGTAGCTGCGTTTTATGCATTTGTATCACAGTATAATGCTGCTTGTTGCTGGTGATAAGTCAGAAAAACTTCGTATTGATTTTGCAGTGACCTTTCCTTTTAAAGAGACAAGTAGACCCCACAATGCCCCAAATTTTAAAATGCATTTTAAATTGGTTAACCCATGACCCATTATATTTCCATGTAAAAAGCCAGCTTTGAACAGGACTTAATTCACTTTTGAAAACCAAACATGGAGTCAGATCTTTTCACTTCCTGCATCAACAGAACTTGTTGATTATCTAAAGCAGTGATAATCCTGCTAGCGTTACTGCTTGCTAGTTGGTTTCATGGTGTCTGGAGTGCAAACTGACTTAGCATTTTCTATTGGATCATAGGCTAGATTGACCATACGTCCATACGTTTTCAGATTTTAAAAAAGCATTCAGACGGGATTAGCGTCCTTTTTTTGGAAAACCAGAATATGGTCATCCTATTATAGCTGGGTGTGGAAGAGGGGAACAGGACTTGCTGTGGTTATTTTAGATTTAACTACTCATGTTCATAAGAAATGGCTATTTTAGGTACAAATTCATACATTTAGCTGTACTCATTGCATCATCAAAACTCATGCGATAATTATAAACTATAGCCAATAAGATAAAATCCCTCTCTGTAGATAATTTTTGGAGGCGCGCGGTGGCTTAGTGGTTAGCACGTTCGCCTCATACCTCCTGGGTCCGTGGCTCGTGTGCTAGGGCTATGTGTGCGGAGTTTGCATGTTCTCCCCGTGCGTCGGGGGTTTCCGCCAGTTACTCCTACCCCAGTCCAAAGACATGCTTGGTAGGCTGTCCAAAGTGTCTGTAGTGTATGAATGTGTGTGTGAGTATGTATACCCAGCCGTGTGACTGGCAGCAGCTACACGCCGGTCCCAAGCCCGGATAAATGGGGAGGGGTGGGGAAAGCAATGGCAAACTACCCCACTACTTCTGCCGAAATGCTTTGTGGATCACATCGATGAAATACGTGGAGAGTGTTGGCCCATAAAGTGACCGAAGGTCAGTCTTGACTAATAGGTGATAGAGAGAGAGAGAGAGAATTTTTAGGAATCAGTGGCCCCTTGTGGTGAAAACTGGTATAACATACACCAAGATAGCATTCAGCTCGCCTGACTTTTCACTTGGTCCCGCAACTTGTACAAATAATAAAATAAAATAACAAAAAAATAAATAAATAACAAACAGAGTTTAGTGGTCAGAGATGGTATAACATTTAATTCAGTCCCATATTTCATATATCGCTTCAACAGGGAAAAAAGGTAATATTTTTCAACTGTTTTTCCATTACATAACACAGTGTCAATACATCCAGTGGGAATCTGAGTTTATACTTGACCTTTTTTATATAAGAGCATAAAAAGAAAATGATTATATTCACATATTTTATTGGTGTTCACACAAACATTTTCTCTTGCAACACACGGCCCTTTATTCAACTATATCATTCCCTATGGATTATATGAAAAATTCAACAGATAATGATTTACAGTAGTGCATTCAGTGGCAGCCACAGCTACTTGCTACCATGTCATCATATTGTTTGAGAACAACATTTTCCTCATCATCAAAGTACAACAGACTTATTGGTTGAAGGTTGTCTGGTACACAGCATGGCCTACCGACTTTGTTGGACATTTTTAATGTGTTCACTATCGATTGCACAATGGCATGGTTAGTTGCATGTAAGCTTCCACTGAGTGGGAACGGGCAGGACCCAGTGCAGTGGTATGCGTTGTAGCCACTTGGTGATATTATCCATCCGGACCACCCGAGTTTTACAAAGTCCACATAGAGAGATGTTCTTTGACAATGTACAGCATTTGAATTTTCAGCTGCACTTTTATGTGTACTCCTGCGCCTTCGCACCGCAGCCTGGAGGGAGCTTTTGAACTCGAGGAACTCTAAGCGTGAGTCAGTGTTCGGACCAGATGGGGGAATTCCTTCACCTGTGGAATCATAAAAATGAGTTCAGAAATGTTACTCTAATAAAAACATCTAAAATGATTACTGTACGTGTGTGTGTGTGTTTGTGTGTGTATGTGTATATACAGTGGTGTGAAAAAGTGTTTGCCCCCTTCCTCATTTCCTGTTCCTTTGCATGTTTGTCACACTTAAGTG
>JAFFST010053610.1:156031-168038 GCA_022414735.1 Noturus placidus
CCCCCCCCCCCCACCCGTCTTTCCTTTTAACTCCGTTCTTCATCTCCCTCGACCCCACATGATGAAGTGGAACATGCTTGCGCACTCTTGAGAAAACTCTGTAAGTAGGTTTAGATATGTACAGCACGTTGCTTCTCTTATCTGCGTGTTCGCTCAAGGCTTGGAATTAGCCTGTACTCTGTTTATCGTGTAGAGAAATCACTGCCTATTTTATAGCCGCAGGCTAACAATGGCCAAGTTGACAGGTGATGTGTTAATTCCACTGTCTGACAGACTGAGACATTGGCTTTTATTACAGTGTTCTATGCGTTTCTGTATAGATATGTATTGTATTCCTGATTTCTCTGTATCAGCATAAGCCCGATGTGTGGAACACTTGAATGTTCAGCATATTGCTCCCTGCTTCAATTCTCTGGACCCATAAATCATAAGTCGGACCCCCTGCCAAACCAACCACCCCCCCATCCCCAAAGGCACAAACACAGCGCTGAGCTGTGGACACCACTTCCCCTCTCAGTCCCCCACTCCTTCTCCTCAGGGATTCACTCTTAATGAGTTAATACTTAACTCACTATTGTGTAGTAATGTTGCTCATCCTGCATTCAGGTACCTCAGGTGCTGGCACAGTGTGATAACGAGAGCTTGTTTATCATCAACTGCTGACTGCAGTATTAGAGTGAGAATGATTCTATTTGTTGATGTCTCCTCTCTTTGTCTTTTTGTCCCCCCCCCCCACGCTCCTCACACTTGACCGTTTTGTCTACGCTGCTGACTCTGAAAGTCCGGGGTCAACGTGCTTCTGCAAGACGTAAATGGGAACGTACCCCTCGACTACGCCACTGAGGGGAGTGAGACCAGCTACATTCTCACCAAGCATCTGGAAGAGTGCGGTATGGTCAATAAATAAATAAAGAGCCGTATATTAGACGGTCATGCCTGGAAATAATAGTGAATAAGATGTGTGAAGTATACAGTGCAGTTATGTGGACGTAAATCCTGCACCCGTGCTGAAAACTAGAAAGGGTTTAGAGAACCTTGGCCTTTTTTTAATGAATGTTCTTAAATAACACTCGTTTCTCTTATTTTATTCAGCAAAGTTTAGGTTATTACCTGTTTGCATATAATCTAATCGCAAGACAGAACCTCTCAGGAATATTGATGTTTTCATTCATGAGCTGCTCACTTCATTTGAGAATTAGCTGGTTCATAAGGTATATTTACACAATCATGCTGGTGATGAGATTAGAAGTGCAGATTAATGAATAGATGCCTAAAAGTAGTAATTGCTGACATGATTGAAAAATCAACACGTACATAAGTCTGAAATCCGCTTCAGGCAGGTTAGCACGTTCTCCCCGTGCTTCGGGGGTTGGTAGTATTGTTACCATTAGTTAGTATTATTATTACTATGTTTTATAGTATGTACAGTGCAGAAATGGCCTGATGTTTTACATCTCTAGTACTTCTTAACCGAGTTATGAGTCAACCCGCACTTAAAGTAATATCTACTTAACCTACTTAGTCTACGAATCAATCAGCCTGGGTCCTAAGGGAAACGTGGGGCTTGCATCTGTTAAGGGTTACAGCCCAGTTAGATATACTGTACATCTCATCAGCATAGAGCAACTTAAAGCATATAACAATAATTCATTCTGCTATGTTGTATTAATATGCAAACGACACAACATAATTATTTGTACCTTATAATTATAATATCGGTTGCAACAGCCGTTTACTAGCATGCACACTGCAAATGAATGTCATTATGAATAGCTAGTATAGGCACTGATCATCTTCAGATATTCTGTCGATCAGTGTCAGCCGGGGGGCTGGTCGATATAGCGGAAATATCATATCACGATACTACAATGCACAGTGTGTATCACGATATCTAATTTAAACTGTCTGCAAAAACAGTAGTGCAATAAACAAAATAATATTTGACGGTACTTTTCTTTAATACCTAAAAAGAAGATTCATTTAAAAAAGGTACATCAGATCAATGGCATGCATTCAGTACCATGTAATTTGTAATTATTAAAAGCATAACAAATACATGACCATACCAACGAAATCTCAGAAAAGTGTATATACATAAATGATTAATAATGGAAATTAAGTGAGTGCTGCCTCCAGAAGACACAGCTGGAGTTCAATTAATCTTCAGATAATATTAATCAGTTAAGCTAAATTGATTCATCTAGCATACTGCTATCCTTGTATGTAAGTGATGTGTTTATGGGAAAGCTGAAATATACTCTGCAGATATAACATATAGAACAGTAGCTGCTGAATTACATGAAATAAATACTGATGTGGTAGTAGCATAGCGACAGATCATTTGTACCTTCAGTTCTAATCTCATTAAATTCCATGAAGTGTATGAAGAGCTCTAGTTATATATCCCGATCTGCATCACTTCACTGCACATATATCATTGTGTCGACAGGTTAGTGCCTTCTGTATCCAGTCGGCGTCACTGTCATGCCTTTATCTGAACAATTCCAGGCTCTCAGCAGCTTCAGCAGCAGCAGCAACAGTTATTTCAAATGCAAAGGGAAACAGATCATCCCATATGAATGTTTATTAATTTAGCCCCGTTCTATCCAGTGTTTGTGTGTGTGTGTGTGTGTGTGTGTGTGTGTGTGTGTGTGTGTGTGTGTGTGTGTGTGTGAAATACTGTTAAAATAATTGTTCTGTTAGAAAACACTTGCTTTATACACTATATGGCCAGAAATTTGTGGACACCAGACCATCACAACCAAATACCAGATTTAGTCCTCCCTTTGTTGTTATAATAGGTTCTGGTAAGGCTTTCCAGTAGATTTTAGAGCGTAGCTGTGGGGATTTGTCCATTCCACCACAAGAGCGTTAGTGGGGTTGGGCACTGACGTGTTCCAGTTCATCCAACACAAATATTTCCAGTGGGGTTGAGGCCAGGGCTTTGTGCAGGCCACTGAAGTTCTTCTCTTGGCAAACCATGTCTTCATGGACCTCGCTTTATGCTAGGTCCATGCTTTCTGTGCAGGTGCATTGACAGGTTTGGGCCCCTTAATTCCAGTGAAGGGAAATTGTAATGGTTCAACATACAAATACATCCTATACAATTGTGTACTTCCAACTTTGTGGAAACAGTTTAATGAAGGCCCATATAGGGCCGTATGGGTTTGATGGTCAAGTGGCCTTGTAGTGTTGGTCAGCATTAGAACCTATTCTGCTCAAACTGGACGTGATCAATAACAATTCCCATGCTGGCATTAGACCAAACATAGCACGTTACACAAAAGAATTGTAGTGACCTTTTCTGCAATTTGTTCTCTGATGGGAAAATGGATTGTATTTCTTCTGACCTTATTCTGTCCATTTGATCATACAGACAGAAAAAAAAAAACCCATTATTGTTCATCATATACTGAGGCATGACAAACAAAATTAAAAGAAAGGCCTGGTGATTCTTCAAAAAGAAGTACTATTCTTCTTCTTCTTATTCTTCAAGATTTACTCTGGCTTAGCTCTGAGTTCACTGAGGAAGCCGTTTAAAAACGAAAGGGGGAAATCCCACACTGGTTTCACCTGCAGGGGAATTACAGGCTAACAACGGACTTTTCCTCAGCTCACTATTAATAAACAATCCTCTCAACACTGCACGCCCACACCTCCTGTAAAACGCCATATGTGTTTTGGTGTCATTTTGTTTATGTGAATCTCCCACAGGTATTTCGGGCAACTCGTGTACATGGAAAATTAACTACAGCAATTCAGAAATTTTGCAGTGCAGAGCCTAATCAGAACAGTGTGGGATATGAGAACAAACTTGATGCCTGTGCACTAATCTTGCACTATGTGTGAATGTGTGAATGTGTGTGTGTGTGTGTGTGTGTGTCAGGCGTGGATGTGAGCTCCATACACCAGATGAAGACTCAGAGAGCCTCCGTCATGCTGTCAGACGTGAGACAGCTGGTCAGCAGCGGAGCCAGTGTCAACCAGAAAAACGAGGATGGAGTCACACTGGTGAACACACATTCACCTCATTTAACCTCCGCTTTAACGCACTTATTCTTTTCATTGCACTTGTTCATTGTCCTTGTATGACTATTAGATATATGCTTGTAAATTTTGTTCATATGGAATACACAGTATATCTTATTTGCGTATGAAGGATTAATAATATAAGCTATTATTATAGAGAGTGTGTGTGTGTGTGTGTGCAAATAAGAGCTAAAAGGGATTATAATCACTGTTTTGTTTCTATATTTGTAAATTATCACTATTATTTGATATTTTTGAATGAGTAATAAATGATCCGACTGAAGACTTTGCAATATAAACTATATAAGATTTAAATATTTCATATTTAAGGCCCGAGTGCCGATGGGTGCGAGGACCCTATTGTATCTGGTCCGTTTATTCTTCTTCCGCGCCCTTTTCCGAAACAAATCACATTTTTGAGGCCTAAACATGCTCGAAAACTCATGAAACTTTGGACACACCTCAAGTGGCGCAAATTTCCATTTAAAAGTGGCGATACAGGTTTTAGAATTACGTGTTGCAAAATGTCTTGATAGCGCCACCTACAAAATTTCAACGAAGCAGCCCTCGCGCTTCATTTCACCTACACATGTGAAAATTGGTAGGCATATGTAACATGTTAAATCATACAAAAAAAGTATCTTAAAGCCTTATCGTTAACCCAACAGGACGTCAGCCATTTTGATAGTTCTCTGCAATTCTTGCGCAGATTTGACCATTTCCAGGCCTCATAGGTTAACAAACTCCTCCTAGAGATTTCATCCGATCAACATCATATTCTCTCAGTCTAATCTAAAGGCCTTGTTGATGGTAAATTGCCAAGCTTTTGAGTTTTCACTGCACTGCGTGGCTGTGGCGATCTGACAAAGTTTGATGTTTTGCTATGAAACAGGAAGTTGTTATAACTCATACATACAATGTCTAATCCGCCCCGACAAGTTTGATAACAGTCCTGGTCTGAATATATGTACAAATATTTAGTTATAGTCATAGTGCCACCTACTGGTGCGGCTGTGGCTCAGTCGGTAGAGCGGGTTGTCCACTAATCGTGGGGTTGGTGGTTCGAATCCCGGCCCGGGTGATCCCATGCCGAAGTGTCCTTGGGCAAGACACTGAACCCTACGTTGCCCCCAATGGCAAGCTAGCACCTTGCATGAAGCTCTGCTACCATTGGTGTGTGAGTGTGTACTTGTGAGTCGCTTTGGATAAAAGCGTCTGCTAAATGAATAAATGTAAATGTAAATGTAAATGTACTGGCAACTGGAGTTGACGTGTTTTACACCGCGATACACTCCTATCAACTTATTAAAAACATTAAAATAATTGCTGTTATCAAGGCTAGAGTTATGAACAAACAGGACGTGACATGTTTTACACTCTGATACATTCCTAACAACATATAAAAAATTATGCTTGCAAGTGCTAAATATGCTAGCAACATGCTAGAAACATGTTACACCAGAGCTAAGTGCTACATCATGCTTTTAATGCCATGAAACAGGAAGTTGTTTTAACTCAAACATACAATGTACAATCTGCTCCAAACGTCACAAGATTTGTACCATGTCCTATCCTGAAGACATCTACATACCAATGTTCAGTTATAATCATACCGCCACCTACTACCAAAAGGAAATGACATTTTTTACGTTCTAAAAAGCGCTATAATAAATGGAATGGTGTTCCCTTGGCAGAGCAGCCCCAATGTGCACCAGAGTGCGAGGGCCCGTTCATCGCTGCTTCCTGCTTTAATCTTTGGATGCTTTTCTGCTCACCATGGTCATAAAAAGTGGCTATGTGACCCACGTATTCCCAATTCAAGTACAATAAAAGAGAGCTTTGGGGAAAAGTAGTTCTGTTAGTTTATTCACTAATTTGAATGATACATATAAACACAATTAGGGTTTAAATTGAAATAAATATATAATTATGCCACTATGGTATGGAATCAATTAAACAGTGAAATCTAGTTAATTTTGTCAGCTTTTTTTTATTTATTATTATTTAGTCCTAAACCTGTCAAATGTCCTTGACAGTTTTTCATATTTAATAAACCGTATCTGTTTATTTAAGTCAAGTTCTAGTTGGGCATTTTAGTCTTATCTTAGTCAAAGAAAACCATTTAGTCTAACCATAAGATTATTATTATTATTATTATTATTATTATTACCACCACCTTACTAGTTGTCTTAATTAGGATGATTAACAGGATATTTGGATTCTAATTAAAAACAAATCGTATAATATTTTGTCTCCACTTATTTGTCGATGAAAATAAGGAGAGTTTTTGGTAAAGTTTTTTTAAAAAACTTTTTTATACTACTTTTTAGACTCGTCTTTTTGTCAACAATAATGCACGTTGATACAGTCACAGTTGGTGTTTAATGCCGTCGGTCTCGTCATTGTCTTGCCCAAGTCATTGATATAAAGGTCGTCGAGGAACTTTTTCGTCATAATTTCCGTTAACAATATTAACACTTGTAAAAACATGAATGTGTCACAATAACACAATTTCTTATCTTTAGATAAGCTCACTAATATTTCATGTTAAAAAAAATTAAGATATGATTAATTGTGCAGTTGTATTACAGAACATTCTCAAATAGCTCACAAACATTTACTAAGCTCAGCAAGATGCAATTAGTGAACAAATACATTCTAATTTCAGTGATGATTACTGTTGCTTTATTTGTGTGCGTATGTGTGTGTGTGTGTGTGTGTGTGTGTGTGTGTGTTTGTGTGTGTGTAGCTACACATAGCTTGTGTTAATGGCTATAGGGACGTGGTGTATCTGTTACTGGAGAACGGAGCAGATGTACTGGCCACAGACAACAGCTACTGGACTCCACTCCATTTGGCTGCCAAATATGGACAGGTCAGTCTCTTCATCCTGTTCCACTGTCACCAATGTCCTGCAGCTTTATCTCCCTAGAACATGTGAGACATGCATCAATCACTTATCCATGCCTTAGCTATTAACTAAAAATGTTTGTAATTGAAGCACGTCAGAAACCCAATTTCAAAAGGCAGACGTCAATGTGCACACGGTTGGAATCTGAAAGGTCAAAGCTGGTCAAAGCTGGCGAAAAGGTCAAAGCTGGTGAAACATTATGAAACAAATTCATTCTGTTTTGTCATGGACAATTGATGGATGATTACTGGCATTCTCATGTAATGAAACCCAGTTGCTAATTCATTCAAATTTGCAGGCTCATTTGCACAATGCAGATCATCCATGTTATGTAGTGCAGTCCTGCATGATAATAATTTGTTCAGAATTTGTTCAGAAGCAAATGATCACGTATGGTCAATCAGACTGATGTTATTCTCTCTCCTTTCAACTCTGCTTGTACACAGTCACTTAGAACTCTAACTACATGCTCGTTAATGTGTTTTAGTTGCTTTGTAATGGATGCCTGACTGCTCGTTTGTAACGATAGAGACTGATTTGATTACATTTAAGTAAGCCAAGTTGGGCAGTTTCATTTGCTGTGATATTATTATTTACCCTGCTTTGCTTTTTCAACCATAGGATACATTTATATGACATTTTATTGTATTTATCTTTCCATACTAAACATTAACACTAGAGATGCACCGATACTACATTTCTCAGCCAATCCCGATAACAGATATTCAGAGTGATGTCAGACAATGCCAATAACCGGTACTTCTGCCTTTAATGCATTCTTATGAATGAATAATAATTTATTCCACAATTCTGAAAGAAATGCAAATAAAAACTTTATTCTCTCCATATCAACAAGTAGTTTCACAGTAACTGGTCTCAAATACAGACAACACATTACTCTAATTAACATTAACACATGAACCAAATTCTGAAGATTAAAGTAAGATTTCTTAACTTATTGAATGTTATTAATTCATATTAACATTGACTGAATTCTATAAAATCCTCCTGTTAGTCTCACATTCACTCACCACAAACACAAGCATTTCCACTTCATCACTGAACATCAAACTGGTCATATATAGTATCATTTTTTTTATATATATTAACATTAACTGGTTATGAAATGTACTTCTCTACAAATATATTTTTCTGTGCAGTATATACTTTTTTGTCAACTCATCTTCATTTAAATCTTTCAACAGTGTACTGGTGCTTTAATTCAGCTGTTTTTTTTCAGAATATTTCACTCAAAGTCATCCATTTTAAAATATATATATATATATTTTTGTAAATAAAATGAATTAAAATAAAAACATTAATTTTCTAATGAAAGAATTGAGTATGTTGACACAATTATATTTTTGTCTACAACATCGATTTGAAACATTTAATCCTACCCCTTCAGGTCAAAAGGTTTTTAAGATCATGAGAATATTTCAGTCGAGTGTCCCCAAACTCCCCGTTGTGCCTCCAAAACAGCGCTAACTCGTCAAGACATGGACTCCACAAGATCTCTGAAGGTGTGCTGTGGTATCTGGCTTCAAGACGTTAGCAGCAGCTCCTTTAAGTCCTGTAAGTTGTGAGGTGGGGCCTCCATGGGTTGGACTTGTTAGTCCACAGCTCACAGATGCTCGATAGGATTGAGATCTGAGGGACTTGGAGGCTGAGTCAACACCTTGAATTCTTCAAACCATTCCTGAACAATTTCTGCCGTGTGGCAGGACACATTATCCTGTTGAAGGAGGTTACTGCCATTAGTGAATACCGTTTCCATGAATAGGTGTACAGTACTTGGTCTGCAACAATATTTAGGTAGGTGTTATGTGTCAAAATAACATCCACATGAATGCCCTGGCCCAAGATTTCCAGCAGAACATTGCTTAGAGCTTCACCCGCTTGCCTTCTTCCCATAGTGCATCCTGGTGCCATCTCTTCCCCAGGTAGGTGAGGCACACACTGCCTGATTCATCAGACCAGGCCACCTGCTTCCAGTGCACCTTTGTCCATTTCTGATGCTTATATGCACATTGTAGGCGTTTTCGGCGGTGGACAGGGGTCAGCATGGGAACTCTGACTGTCCTGCAGCTACGCAGCCCCATACACAGCAAGCTGTTAAGCACTGAGTGTTCTAACAACTTCCTGTCATAGCCAGCATGAACTTTTTCAGCAATTTGTGCTCCAGTAGCTCCTCTGTGGGTTTGGAGCAGACAGCCTAGCCTTCGCTCCCAATGTGCATCAGTGAGCCTTGGGCACCCAGGACCCTGTTGACCCTGTACCACTTATAGTAGGTACAAACCACTGCGTACTATGAACACCCCACATGATCTGCAGTTTTGGAGATGCTCTGACTCAGTCATCTAGCCATCACAATTTGGCCCTTGCCAAGTTACTCAGATCCTTAAGCTCACCCATTTTTCCTGCTTCCAACACATCAACTTTGAGAACTGACTGTTTACTTGCTTACTTATATGTACATTAAACATCTGGTGGAGTAACATGCATACTGTGTATTGACAACTCAGCATTCTCATATATTTACCTTGACAACATCACTTATGCATGTGTCGATGTGTTCATTCACTTTGTATATTCTTGTTTAGATTTGCAGTTCCGTTTTGTCTCGCTTTCACTGTCACTGTCTTCGTTTTCACTCCGTATGCTTTTAAATGTTCAAGTAAATGGTAAATGGCGCACTTATATAGCACTTTTATCCAAAGTGCTTTACACTGTGTCTCATTCACCCATTCACACACACACACCAATGGTAGCAGAGCTGCATGCAAGGTGCTAGCTTGCCATCGGGGGCAACTTAGGGTTCAGTGTCTTGCCCAAGGACACTTCAGCATTGGCTGGGATTCGAACCACAACCCAACGATTAGTGGATTAGTTGACAACCCGCTCTACCAACTGAGCCACAGTCCACTGAAGTGTTCTACCCAGCACTGCTTATATAATAAATGCTCATTTTAAATCCACCATGCAGAAAGACGCTTTGTGCACGCATTCGTTTTATGATTCACTTGAGTCTCAGGCACTGAAAACCTTGACCAGTGCAATAATGAAATATTACAGCGCCATTTCTTAAATTCCTTTGCTTGGCAATGATGGTTGATGTTAAATCTATTTGAAGGCGCTTTACTCAACGCCTTTTAAGTGCTGGAGCATCCTTTAGGGTTCTGTGCGCCACTTTCAGGAAAACAAATATATAAACCTAAAAAGTAAGTAATTTCAGAAGCCACAGCCAAATGTACAGCTGTGTGTGCGTGTGCGCATGTGGGCTCATAGGCTCTGAGCTCTCTGAAGGTTGGGAGCATAAACAGTCTGCTGCAAGGATGTGACCTACATCTTCTACAATCTTTGGCATGCTCTTTGAACTCCTCTCCAGTGTGCGCATGTGAGAGTGTGTTTTCTCTTTTTTGTAGATGCATATTGTAAACCAACTACTGAAGCACAAAGCCGACCCCACTCTACTGAACTGCAATCAAGATAAGCCTTCAGGTAGGACACGTGCACACACACACATATGCATACACACAAGGTAAGGAAGCAAAAGAGGAATGCATTGTCTCTGTGGGAAAAGAGGGTAGGTTTAGAAGCGGATGGATAAAAAGAACACCCTTGTTTCACATTCATTCGATGTTAAATGGTGTTATAGTGTAATTGTGACTCGGATCAAGGAAAGCATAAAAGAAAACAGGTGTGTGTGTGTGTCTGTGTGTGTGTGTGTGCGAGAGAGAGAAAGAGACAGACTATACATGGTGTGCATATGCATACATGATTGCGGATTGACCCACTGTTGAAA
The DNA here is from genome assembly GCA_022414735.1 of Noturus placidus. Classification (NCBI taxonomy): domain Eukaryota; kingdom Metazoa; phylum Chordata; class Actinopteri; order Siluriformes; family Ictaluridae; genus Noturus; species Noturus placidus. The sequence continues at coordinate 166,777 of JAFFST010053610.1, forward strand.
ACATTCCCTTTCTTCAGCACAGTTCATTACAGTTACCAAGTGGTCTTCAAAGTGGGGTTTGTGAAGCATAACCAGGGGTCCGCGTTTTTTATATTAGTGGAAATCACAACGTCTCGTTATCAAACGTATTCCGGTGATTATTAACATATTATAGTTATTGATTAATTGATCACTTAAAATTAATGGGTTTAATCTAAACGGAAAAAACATGTAGACCTTTAAATGACGTTTTATTGAATTTCGAGAATAAATAGCGACAATGTGACATCCATTTTATGACAAGATATTACTGTGCAAAATTAAATAATGTTCAAGAAATAAATCAGTACTGATGGTGTCCATGAAAATAATTTTACAGTTCAGGGGGTCCCTGTCTGCAAAAACCGTTTGAGAACCCCTGTTACAGAATATAGCTAACAGAAATAATATTTATTTATAGTGACTAATTCTCTAATTCTAATTCATACTCTATAACATCCTTCCTAATAAGGAGCTAATGTGTAATGATATGTGTAATGTGTAACAGTATTACAATGTAAATGAAGGCAAAGGAAAATAAGAGTAATAACAACTATCATACTGAAAAAAAAGAAGAATGCATGTTTATATAATTATGAGAGAATAAAAATAAGCAAATAAAATGAATGTATAATAGAATGAGGTAAATGCACAATGAGGTAAATGCATATGGAATCATTGCGTTAGTGGGAAAGAACGTTAGAACGTTCGCTTCACACCTCCAGGGTCAGGGGTTCGATTGCCACCATGACCATGCGTGTGCTGCGAGGGTTTCCTCCAGATACTCCAGTTTCCTCCCCAGTCCAAAGACATGCACGGTAGGCTGATTGGCATGTCCAAAGTGTCCGTAGTGTGTGAAAGTGTGTATGTGTGTGTGTGTGTGCCCTGCGATGGATTGGCACCCTGTACAGGGTGTCCTCTGCCTTGCTTCTCCATGACCCTGAAAAGGATTAAGCGGTATAGAAGATGGATGGATGGAAAGAAGGTGGAAGAGATGAAAACCATAAAGCTTATTTCCCTGGTTTCAGAGACAGATGACTAGCCATATATTTAGAAACTAGGTCAGTGGTCACTTAAACAATGTCTCATTTCCCATTACATGAACAACATTAGGTAGTTACAGTGGTGTGAAAAAGTGTTTGCCCCCTTCCTCATTTCCTGTTCCTTTGCATGTTTGTCACACTTAAGTGTTTCGGAACATCAAACCAATTTAAACAATAGTCAAGGACAACACAAGTAAACAC
>JAFFST010053610.1:215596-248752 GCA_022414735.1 Noturus placidus
CGAGCAGAAATTTGCTCCGAGTTCCATCTCGTAGGTCGAAAATCTCGTAGATGGAGCTGCTCGTAGATCGAGGTACTACTGTATTTTAAAATCTGGAGGGACGTCAGACAGCATGGCGTGGTGACCTAATGACGTGGGCTGTTAATATAATTATGATCTATAACATGTAAAATGGGTACATAACAGGAGTATTCTAAAAGAGACTCATGTAAACACCATAATCACATTATTATCTTAATCAGAGTAAGGTCAATAATTAGATTACTGCTGTCCATGTTAACGTAGTCAATGATGCTTTCCTGTGAGTGTGTTACAATGCCTGGCTTTACATGTCTCGGAGGAAGCATGTGGTGGCCTTCCTATGTAACTCCGTTTCTTATTTCCAGTATTTTTAATATATGTGTTGACTGTCAGCAGCAGCCAGGCTGTTCAGCAGGGGCTTAGACAAATACACAGGGTGCAAGTATGTGGAGTTGTGTTTAGTCATGCAGATTTTGCCAGTCTTCTGTAGATAAGAGTGACATAATTGGAAGGCTGTGGCTCAGTCGGTAGAGCGGGTTGTCCACTAATCCACTAATCGTGGGGTTGGCGGTTCGAATCCCGGCCCGGGTGATCCCAGGTCGAAGTGTCCTTATGCAAGACACTGAACCCTAAGTTGCCCCCAATGGCAAGCTAGCATCTTGCATGCAGCTCTGCTACCATTGGTGTGTGAGTGTGCTCTCATTTGTAAGTCGCTTTGGATAAAAGCGTCTGCTAAATGAATATATATAAATATAGAATTAATGATAATGAGTCTTTATTGGTAACATATACAGTAGAGCACAGTGTAATTGTTTTCTTTTGAATACCCCAGCCTTTCAGGAAGCTGGGGTCAGAGTGCAGGGTCAGCCATGATACGGCGCCCCTGGAGCAGAGAGGGTTAAGGGCCTTGCTCAAGGGCCCAACAGCGGCAGCGCTGGTAGTGCTGGGGGCTTGAAACCCCCGACCTTTTGATCAGTAACCCAGGGCCTTAACCACTAAGCCACCACTGCCCCACCACCACTCTAATTAGCAAGAGAGTTTTACATGTAATCATCATTGAAGAGATTTGTTTTCTCAGACGGGTTATTCTACCAGCACAAACCCGGGTTCTTCAGTCTCATCATGATTCAGTAATGTATGACTGTGCTTACTGCCAGCTTTATAATAGCACAGTGACTCACACACACACAAAACAGACAAACACACCACTCCATGTACCCTCTTAGTGCAGTTAAGTGAGTTTTTGAGGTGATGATGCTATTAGTCCTTTCTGAGATGACTATTTTATGAGTCATAAAACTGAGCCAGCCTTTCATGAGCTTAAGAGTGACACAGCATTCTTCACACAAACACTCACACACTCCCCCTCTCTGTTCGCTTACTCACTGTTCACTCCTCCTCCCAATGCCCAGACACATACGCGCACAAACACATGCACACACACGTGTAAAGATTTCATATGTTCCCTTCCGTGTTACAAATAAAAAATGTTTGCTTTCCACCCTCCCTTTTTCCCATGGATTCATATCTCACAATGTGCTCTTTATTGCCGTGTGGCTGCTAGCTATCCGGAGTCTGTTCTGTATCTTTGGTGTTTGCACAATACAATGAATTGGTTTGTGTATTATAAGAAAGCTTCCATATGGTGTGTGTTTATCGAGCCCTGTTTCCTGGATGGAAGGGAGGTGCTGATAGGAAATTGAGAAAGAGAGGAATTTGGTGTAAGCGGACTGAAATATGGATTCAGTTAGATTGGAGATAGTCAGTACGCCTCAGAATATATAAGTGAATGAAATACAAAGCTCTGTGTGTGTGTGTGTGTGTGTGTGTGTGTGTGTGTGTGCTTATGTGCTACAGAAGCCCCAGGGCATGCTGTGTGTGCTGGATGAAGAGAGTCAGTCTCTGAGACCCTCTGAACTCAACCTGTATAAGAGACTCCAGGCCCAGCTGGACTCCACCGCTACCAATGCCGTTTTACTTACTACCAAGGATGGAAATGGCAACCCCCCACCTAAAGATCAGGGCCCGTCTTTTACCGTCGCACACTACGCCGGGAAGGTGAGCAACACATAGACCTGTAAACTGAATTAAAACCTCTGTCATGCCTCTGAGAAAATCCGTGCTACATTTCTGCCTGTCTCTTGCTTTGCAGATGAGCTATGTCCTCAGAGGATCTTTGGAGAGGAATAGAGATGCTCTGCCCCAAAATATCCTGTTTGTCCTGAAATGTAGGAGCTGCGCTCTGTGCGCCACAGGCCCACAAACATCTTCCTTTTTGCTGCTATTAGTGTTCTGAATGTTTATTATTATCCTGCAGTCCTTCAAGCACTCTGCATCGCAGACAGACTTTGTTTAATTACCGATAGCTCAGATGAATGGATTTTCCCTCTTCTCAATACAATTCAACTCACATTTATTTACATTTACATTTATTCATTTAGCAGACACTTCTATCCAAAGCGACTTACAAATGACAAAATACAAGCAAACTCAGTGCAGTGTTTGTTAATTGTTGCTGTGTTGCTTTATAGCAATGGTCACCAACCCTGTTCTTGGAGATCTGCCTTCCTGAAAACTTAAGCTACAACCATAATCGTGCCCACCTGACCATCTAATCATTAGGTGTGTTCGATTTCACACGGCGCTGTGCAGAACGATCGGCAGCTGACTCGAATCCGTGCATGCCGGTTAGAATTTTTGTCTGACTTTTTTGCCACTTTTTCACCGCGATAGCAATACGAGAGCAGCCGGCTCCCTCAGCCTGCACAGCTTCTCCAGGGCGGCTGCACGAGCTCTGATGACGACACAGCTATTTCACGCTTGGCCAGACGATGACGATGACTACGATGACGTGCTTTTCATTTTCTTTATTCTGTCAGCTTCAGTTCCACTCAGGCTCACAAATCCGTATTTTTAAAACAGTAAAAACCCTTTTCATATGATCTTAATGTTATATTGTGTCATGTTCATCCAAAAGAAATTACATAGACTCCACTTTATTGGTTTTTAAATAATTCAGGCTTATATTGAACTTTCTTCGTGTACGTACATGCACTGAATTAATTTAAGCTATTCAGTGAAAAGTGTTTCTGGTTGCTACATGTAAAATTCAGACGTCTGTCGAGCTGAAAAATATTACATCTAATCCACTTCATCTGCGATATAGAAAGTAAACACCACGCGAGCGTCACTACGGGAAGCAGGAAATGTCCGACCTGACACCTCTGTTTTTAGCTCCTTCCAGGCTGCAAGCGGCAACTCTCGCCGATCAGTTACATCAAGCCGAAGTCGAACACACATACTGCCTTAAGAAGTTCTAAAACTAAACAGGAGGGTTAGATTTTTGTTGAAGATGAAACATGCAGGAAGGATCTCAAGGAAAAGGGTTGGTGCACTGCAAAAAATGCCTTTCTTGAAACACGCAAGACACACTAAAATAAAATTACAGTGTACTAAAATCAAGTTTTTAAAAAATCTGCCAATGGGGTAAGCAAAACTGTCTTGGTAAGAATTTTTGAATATCGTATAAAAATATCTACTTACTTAGAAATGCTAATGGATCTTAAACTTAGACAAAAAAATTAAGCAAGGTCAAGTTTGAAAACTCGGTTATTCATGACAGACTTATAGAAAATGAGTATTTTGGTCTCTTGATTTAAGAATGTATCCCTTAATCTGAAAAAAAAGCTTACAATAAGACACAATTTCTTCAAACAGCATAAAAAAACTGACTTTGTCTTAAATCAAGGCACCAGAAGCATTGTTATCTGTTGAATCTTTATTGGAACAGGGAAAAACTCTGCAACATAGCGTCAGGGATTGTCGAAAGCGGCGGTTTTGATTGAATAAAGTGCAAAACAAACAAGCAAAATTGTGAAACCGAGAGCCTTAAACGTAACCATGGACACAAGGCAGACTACAAGAGTGGCTATAGCACACATGACAACACCTGAACATGTATGCATGTGCAATTATATGGTGGTTGCAACTGTACAACAACAGACCAAACAGGAAATTAAAATACAAATACAATCGTAATATCGCTGGCGTTTGTTGTTACCCTGCAGTATACAAGTATAGGTTGAGTATTTGTAATGCATACGTATATACATTTCCAGAATAGTTTGACTCAAGATGCAGCAATATTGTCGTGTCTCCTGAAATCATTTGCACTTTCTCTAGCAACCGGAGAAAATCGGTGTTTCGATTTATGAAGTCCGATCTCCCTAACAGTTTTCTTTTTAATCCTGAAAGAGAAAGCGCAATTCATGTGTATTATATAATAATTAATCAGTTTGTATAGCGCTTTTTACAATGGACATTGTCTCAAAGCAGCTTTTACAGAAATATCATTTTTACATTTACAAGCGACAAATGAGTGCACACTCACACACCAATGGAAGCAGAGCTGCATGCAAGGTGCTAGCTTGCCATTGGGGGCAACTTAGGGTTCAGTGTCTTGCCCAAGGACACTTCGGCATGGGATCACCCGGGCCGGGATTCGAACCACCAACCCCACGATTAGTGGATTAGTGGACAACCCGCTCTACCGCCTGAGCCACAGCCGCCCTAATGCTATACCAGGTCGATGCGTAGAGCGGACAGAGCAAGCCCCTCTTCCAGCTCCTCGCGCTAAAAATCCGTTTAATATAAAGTCCTCGAATGGAGGACGTATCAGATATTAAACTGATAAGAACAGATACTACACTTGATCTTAGCCAAGAAAGGCCGAGAAAAGCGATATACGTATGTATGAACAACTTGTATTATATTATGTATAACTTGTATTATATATGAGCCCTATATATGAATCCAGAATAAGTTTTAGAAATTCCGACATTTCCAAAATGTACGTTTTGTACACCAGCCTTTTTTCGCTTTGATCTCATCACGCTCTTTCACTGGGCACAAGAGTCATCTTAAAATGATTTGTAAAACATGTGAGGTGTGTGTGAGTGTGTCTGTGTGTGTATGTACAGAGTAATGATTGGAATCAATTATCACTGGCGCCTGGCAAAATTAGGCCCCAAAGTCATATAACCCTCATGTTTATTTTCTTTTTCTTTTCACAACCCTCTCGCTTTCGCTCGTGTCTCGGAGCAGCCAGCGAGAACGTGCTCATCCATCAAATGTTCCAGTGTAAGCTGACTCAGACAGGATCCCTGGTGCCTCTAAACCAGCGGCTGCAGCTGCGCAGGTCCAAAGGCGCTTTGCTCCTGCACATGCCAAGCTCAGCCAGCGCACCCAAAGATGCACAGAAATATCTAGAGCTCAAAAAGGTACTCTTTTTTTTATCTTTTATTTATTTATTTTTTTTTTTTTTTGCAGAAAACTGTGTTTGATTTATTTAGTAAATCAAGATATAAACGAACAGATCTAACAGCATTCCTTCAGATATGTGCAAATTAGAAATCTACTGTCAGTCACGTTGGAGTCCATCCCGAAGGAATATGTTATTAGAAAGCTGTGTTAGAGTTTTTGGGCACTGTGAATGCACAAAATGCACAGACAAATACACACACATGCCATTCACACACAAGCCGGCATAAGCCGATAAGCAGGCTTGGTGCTGATGAGCGGATGGTGTCTTTCTAGCACGGAGTGCCAGTATTTTTAGCTTATCGAGCGTACAATGGGAAATAGCCTAAATTAGACCTTGTTACCCCAGATGCACTCCTATAGTTTTTATTGATCTGTTTCCCTCCTGCAGTAGCCATCCCATTCATAACACACACTTCTCGCTGTTCTCTCTCTGTCCTAGTCCTTTTCTGTGCTGCTTTCTCATTCTCCATCCCCAGATTCATTCTGACAACAAAACAAATGTATTTCTATTGTTCTCTCTCGAATGACTCGTGTCCCCCCTTTTATATCTGTCAGGTTTTCCTGTATATTCGCAGGTTCTGTATGTGCACTGGGCCATGAGTGAGTAGGCTCAGTATGAGCTGCACAGTTGTGCTGTCTAACTGGCTCAGGCTTATATAAGGCATTCAGAGCACAAGCCAATAGCTCACCTTGTAACCCTGCACTGCATGAAAAACAAACCCACCGTCTCGCACTTACATAAGCACAAGTTGCGCTCACACAGCACCATGGGAACACTAATGCGAAGTACCATTATTGTGTTTTTCTCCAGAGGGAAAAATAAACAGCAGAAATGAGTGGTCTGGGTTAGTTCAGCTTATGGCATTTAAGTGAGATATTATGAAGAAGCCATTTTATTATGTAAGCCTATTGTAAATGTGCCACTTTGTAGGTATACAGTTACGGTCAGCAGCCCTGTCAGTTGCTAGACACAAATGTTTGTCACAAATGTTGTGGAAGGAGTCACCATGGTCAGCATAGTTATAGTAATAGTCAGAGCTAGAGGTGTGTCTTTAAGTTTTCTGACACTGGAAAGTCTTCAAGGTGGCAGCTTTGTGGTTTCATGGTAACATGACAAGCTGCATTTTAAAACTTAAAGAGAAAACCCCCAGCTCCCCAGTCCACCCCACCCCAGCTCCTCCTGCCTGCCTTTTTTTTTTTTCTCGAGATGTTCAAAGAGCACATATGGGTGTAATGGCCACTCTTGTGTGTGTCGTAACATGGTATTGTCTCATTCTGCTCCCTGCAGCTCATGAAGAAGAAAGGAACCACATCATTTATGCAGAGGCTGGAGCGTTGTGGCCCGGTCACTGTGGCAGTGCAACTGAGGGTGAGTTTTCTAACATGACTAATGTTGAAACAGCTTTATGGAGCATATGATCCGTGTACACATGGTGTGTACACACCATTAAACAGTGTTTTCGATGCAAGGCCAAAAATTCCTAAATCCTGCCAATCCAGGAACAATAAAGCTCAGATAATTCATTTTATGAATTAGAAAAAAGGCGTCTGCCTATCTAAATATAACTCCAGTGTGAACATCATTATGTAATTTACTCGCAACTAAAGATTCCAGCTTTCTGATATTCAGCTTGGGTTCTAGTATTGGCCTTGTAGGCTTAGCAGTGCAATTTGTGGGCGGTGAGAGTTTTTGGACTGTACGTGTGTGGGTGTATGTGTGGGAGGGAGAATGAGTCTGTGGTTTTGGATGCTAGTGTGATCTGTTTAAAGCTATAGAAGTAGTATCCGGCTGTTTTGTTCATCGTAAACCTTGTGGGCTCAACCATTTGTGGGCAGTGACCTTTTTTCTTTTCTTTTTTTTTTGCCCGTGTGTGGGTGAGAGAACTAGTTTGTGGTTTTAGATGCTAGTGTGAGCCATATGAATGAGAGGTATACAACAGTGATGGTGTGTCTATGTGTGGCGTCACACATACACCATTACAGAGTGGGCCCTCACTGCAGTCTGATGTCAACACACACACTGTCTGCCCTTTTCCATGCAAAGAGCCCTTTGTATTTTTCGAGCATGGTGAGGAGAACACACCCACTTAGTAAGACTGCATCACATTATTAGTGCATGCATACACAAACACACACACACACACACACACTCCAAATGATCTCATTTCCATTACCACAACACATATACAAGAGAACTTTTTGCTCTTCATATCAGCAATGACGCAAAAGTGAGTGTGTGCCAGGCATACAAAGTTCTGGACCTTTTTTTTCTTGGCTTGCTACAAAAAAAAGCAAAGCAAACTGTAGCTTATTAACGCATGACATCCTGTTTGTTGTTTGAGCATCTGGATGTACAAGAACAGGTTGTAGAAAAACAAATAGAATCTTAAAACAGTTATGAATGATGTCAGATCAATTTTTGGGTTTTATTAATGACTGTTGCTCTGCATGACTAAGATATCTGTAACTGTTGTCCTTGTCACTTGTGGTTATGCTTGTTTGTTTGTCGGGATGAGCGTCAGTGTGTTTGTGTGCCAAGCCTTCTACATCGTTGCTTTCCTTCCTGTATCACTCCTTTGTTGCGCGCCGCACATTGAAATGTCAAATGTATGACGAGCAGCCATGTTTACTCAACACCGGAGCCCATGACATCATCATTCTGCAACCATCGCTGTCAGATGGTCATGAACGATACACTGTGATTAAATACTGCAGCCGAATGGAAGTAAACAAAGTCAGAAAGACAGACTGGATGCAGCCACTTGTCATGTTATATTTCAGACACAAACTCACAGCTGCTCTTCTGTCTTTCTCTGTCACTCTCTTCCCCTGTGTGCAGAACTCTCTATCAGAGATCAGCAGTAAGCTCCAGCTGTGCACTCCTCACTTTGTGCATTGCGTGAGGCCCAACAGCTCAGGCCAGGCCGATGCCTTCGACAGGTTCCTGGTGTCCACTCAACTGCAATATGTGGGAGTTCTGGAGATGGTGCGCATGATCCGCTATGGCTACCCAGTGCGCTTGCCCTTCACCGGCTTCCTTACCAGGTACACTCAAATTGCCTACTATGTCCTCTAATTGATGAGTCCTCTAATTAGGGAGATGAGTCCTCTAATTAGGGATTAACATGAATAAAACCGACTTGCATTGTCATGCAGCTTGCGGCTGTGCTGAATCTGGTATAATTTCAAATAGCGGCTATTTTATTAGATTACTATTTTATTATATTACTGTTTTATTATTGTTACAAAACATTTCCGTGTGATGAGTGCTGGGTGCAGTAAATGTGGCCTCCAAAAGAATGACACTGACAAAAAAGATTTTTAATAAAATGCAGTGGATAACAATACAATGCAGTTATAGATAAAAAATCTCCTTATGTATTTCCTAAGGTTCTGTTTGAGTTAAGAATGAATGGGAGAATTAGGTCTGATATTGTTGTATACTGCTTTTGTTCCTATTTTTTATACATTGTTACTACAGTCGAATTACAGATACCTGGATGCTGTCCTCACATAAACATTATTACTGATATTACTAGCACTACTGCTACTACTACTACTAGCACTTCAACTAGTACCACCACACTATTACTACCATTAAAGCTACCACTACTACTATTACTACCATTACTGCTACCACTACTAATACTACTACGATCACCGCTATTACTACCATTGCTGCTACCACAACTACCACTATTAATATCATTACCACTACTACTGCTAGTACTACCACTACCACTATTACTACCACTACTACTACTACCATTACTACTACCACTATTACTACCACTACTACTACCACTATTACTACCAATACTACTACCATTACCACTAATACTACTGCTACTACTACTACTACTACTACTACTGCTACTACTCCTACCATTGCTATTATGACCATTACCACTACTACTACTACTACTACTACTACCATTACTACTACCACTATTACTACCAATACTACTACCATTACCACTAATATACTACTGCTACTACTACTACTACTACTACTACTACTACTACTACTACTACCATTACTCCTACCACTATTACTACCACTACTACTACTACTACCATTACTACTACCGCTATTACTACCATTACCACTAATACTACTACTACTACTACTACTACTACCATTACTACTACCACTATTACTACCACTACTACTACTGCTACTACTACCATTGCTACTGCTACTACTCCTACCATTGCTATTATGACCATTACCACTACTACTACTACTACTACTACTACCATTACTACTACCACAATTACTACCATTACCACTACAACTGCCACTACTACTACTACTAGCATTACTACCACTACTACTGCTACTAATACTACTACTACTACTACCATTACTACCATTACCACTACTACTGCTACTACTTCTACTACCATTACTACCACTACTACTGCTACTACGACTACTACCACTACAACTACCCCTATTACTACCATTACTACTACTTCCATTACTACCACCACTATTACTAACATTACTAGTACTACTTCTACTCTCACTACCACTAGTACTACTATTATCTCTACTACTACCATTACTAGTACCACAACCACTAGTACTGCTGCTACTACTACTACCATTACTATTACTACCATTACCACCACTACTTCTACTACATCTACCATTACTACTACCACTATTACTACCATTACCACTACTACTGCTGCCACTATTACTACCATTACTACCACTACTACTACTACCACTACTACTACCACCACTATTACTACCATTACTACTACTACTTCCACCACCACTACCACTAGTATCTCCACTACTACCATTACTAGTACCACAACTACTGCTGCTGCTACTACTACTACTACCATTACTACCACCATTATCACCACCACTACTACTACCACCACTACTACCACCATCACCCCTACTACTACTACCATTACCACTATCACCACTTCTAACATTACCAGTACCTCTACCACTACTACTGCCACCACTACAACCACCACTACCATCACCACCACCACTACTACTACTACAACCACCACCACCATTACTACTACCACTACCACCACCACCACCACCGCTACTACTGATACTTTCACCTAGGGCTGCACGATTATGGCCAAAATTCTTTTTATTGTACTTTCACATTTATTAAGTTTTCTTATGCCACAATATAGCACACAATAGGCATGAGAAAACTTGAGCTGGTCAATTATGACAGAATATAGGAACATAGTGTGAGCTATGACAAATAAATTTACCGGATAAATTACAAATTTACTGATAAACTAAATGTAATATTTTCATATCAATTAATCATTTCATGGTTCTGGGCTGGAGTCAGTTCTCGAACCACTTTCTGTGTATATTGTGTAGATAGGATGTGATTGGGTAAGTTCATTTACCCATCAGATGCAAAGCGCTTTAGTATAATGGTTTGATTACTGATTCTCCAATCAGGATTTTTACGACCGATACCGATCCAGATACCAATCATTTTTTGTTTAAACTTTAATCAGGAGGTCATAAACAGTTAAATGTAAGTTCTCTGCTCCTGGTCACTGTTAATTGAGTTAAAACAATAGCAATGAGATACTGTTGGTTAATTGATAAATAAACAAGCATAAAATATTGATTTTTAAATATCTTAAAAACAATAGCGTTAAAAGTATACTAACACAAAAATTATTCATATTTGGAAAAAGGCTAATAGCTTTCTAAGGAAATAGTGAACTAAGCTTAATGTCAAATTGATATTAAATGTATCCCATAGTAATTAAACATTATTTAATTTCTCATTTTATTTATATTTAATTCAGTTCCTGCAGCTGCAGCATACGGTATGTTCACAGACTGAACAGTTGCTTCTCTTGATTATGATTGTTGAAGAATTTTTTAATAAAGAAGTTTGTATTAAACCCACCTTGTAGGGTTAGCATTATTATTAATTTACTCCGCGCTAAGCCGCTGTGTCTACACTAGCAGGTCGCAGGTTCAGGTCATTTTCCAGGATCAATAAAAGATGGCGGTTGTGATATCGGGAAGTTTGAGCAGCTGATGTTCAGTGTTACTCTTGTCATCATAATGGCCTCTCTGCAGTATTTCCACACTTGTTCAGTTGACTGAGGAGATGAAAAGCAATGTGAAAGTAACTGTTGTGTGGTGTAGATGCATTTTGGAGTTGTAGGTTTTATTCCGATTGTATTATACAACCCCGAACAGGTCACTCGCACCGGTGCAAATAAATATTTATTCACAGTCTCACAAAGTACTTTTCGGTCACAAATGCGAGTGAAATGGTGGCACTCTAGAGCCCTGAGTTTAACTGCAATGTTTTTTTCTGTTCGGCGTGATGAAGTTTAATGTCCCCGACAACCTCTGTAGTGCCATTTAGCATCATGTTAGTGTCATTATTTCTCCTTGTGCAAAGCGCTGGAGCTCGAAGCCAAGCTGGTAGCTCGATGGCTAAAATGCTAACTCCTTTTCGGGGTTTTGGCACTATAAAATGATGTCATCCCTGTGCTGCTCTATGTGATTGGCTGTAAGTGTAAGAAGCACTTGATTTGATCTGCAGCGGAGTTTTCTATTAGCAGAGGACGAACTTTAAACATTAATATCGCAGTCGATCATGTTCATTTAATCGGCGGCTGCGGCTCAGTCGGTAGAGCGGGTTGTCCACTAATCCGCTAATCGTAGGGTTGGTGGTTTGAATCCCGGCCCTGGTGATCCCATGCCGAAGTGTCCTTGGGCAAGACACTGAACCCTATGTTGCCCCCGATGGCAAGCTAGCACCTTGCATGGAAGCTCTGCTACCATTGGTGTGCGAGTGTGCACTTGTAAGTCGCTTTGGATAAAAGCGTCTGCTAAATGAATAAATGTAAATGTAATCGTGTGCGGTCAAAATCGTAATCGTGATCGATATTCGATTAATTGTGCAGCTCTACTTTCACTACCAGTACCACTTCTACCATTACTACTACCACCACCACCGCTACTAAAACTATTACTACCATTACCACTATTACTACTACTATTACTACTAAGAAGAAAAAACATAAGAATGATCTACTATAGAATTTTTAAATTATTATAAATAAATATGAATTTTATTATTTTTTACTCAAAAAAGTTACAAAATTATATAGTTCCTATATAGTTCCTATAGTCCCTATATATGGTAGCATTCAAAAATGTGAATACCAATAGTGCAAGAGCATAGTATAGTGGTAATAATGCTAAAATATAAAATAATAATATGATCATTTAGGGACAGATTTAAAATCCAGTAAACTAGATATTTTGGTGCCAACCGGTTTTACTCGGGAGCTCACAGATTTCTTGGTGTCTTGTAGACTTCACCCAGCGTGTTGTCTCCTAGCTGGCGCCCGCTCCTTGCATTGTGAGTGTACATAAGGCTAATGCACAAGATGAGAGGAAGTGAGTGGCTACAGATTGAGCAACTGTACATTAAGCCTCTCAGCTGCTGACCTGCACACGGGTTTCCGTGCACTCAGCAGAGAGGACATATTATTAAACCTTTAGCTTAGATTTCAGTGATCCCGGTCAGACGAGGTCATGCGGCATCGAAGTCAGCTGCATTTATAGTTCACTTTCTTCCTGGTTTGCCAGATTTAGAAGTTTAGCTGCAGTGAGGCCTAGTGTGTGGTTGTGTGGGTGTCTGTGGGGAGGCACTATGAGTAATGGTGTGAAGGGTTCCACTGGAGCGGCTCGTTTACAGGGTATTAGCGATTGGCCTGGAAATGGATGTGATTGGGGAGCCTCTGACCGTGAGAGGTCAGCCTGATCTGAGGGACAAAAGCACAAGAAAGAAAGTGATGGACTAGCCTGAAGCTTAGGAAAGGTGAGGCTTAAAAAGTGCTAATAGGGCTGAAATTGCTGTAAAAGCCCAGTGTTCTCTCTTGTGAGAGTAAAAGTGGATCACTTCATTCTTTCTGTCAGCGTGACTCTGCAATGTGACTCTGCTCTCATCATCCTCCAGGAACACAATGCCCTATCACTGTGTCACGTTGACATCTCACTGTAAATCCTGCGGACTTTTCTTAGAACGTTTATAATATTCCTCTCTTTATAGTCACTCCGATTTTATTTCCTTCTTCTATTCCTTCCACTCTTTCAGTACCGTATTTTCTTCTTCATTTCATCTTTTTCTCCTGCATATGATTGTTTTTCAGCCCTAGTTTTTTTTCTTCTCTGTTGCATTGTTCTATCCACTTTCATTATGATTTCAATCATTTCTTCTCTGTTTTTAAATGTTCTTTCTACTTTTTTCTACTTTTCATCATCCGTGCTGTTTTCAGACATTTTTCAGAAATCACTGGGTGCCTGGTAGCTGTATCTGCCCCTCAATCTGACTTTTTGTGTGTGACGGATAAAAGGATTACGATAACATTCCAGTAAGATAATGAATCGGGACAACGCTGGTCACATGACGCTGGAAGTTTCCACTACTTTGTTGTAAACATCATGAATCTTTCAGCTGAGAGGCAGTGAGAGAGGGACAGAGAGAGAAAGTGACAGACTGGAAAATTTAGGGAGACAAGCATTGAGGGACAAAGAGTAATGAGGAGGAGGGACAGACGGACCACGTCAGACACTTCTTTAGTCTGAGCCCATGTTGACCCTGGATTAAATAACCCAGACGGTCTTGTGACTGTGATTGTTTTGAGACTGAAGACAGCATAGTTCAGATGGTCTTGTGATAATAGCTGATGTCGTGACAGTATGAAATGAAGTAGATTGTTATCTGATAGGCCCAGGGTTTTTCATACTGAAAGGTCAAAATGCTTTAATGGTCAGTTGTGTAATTCTGTATACACTTTAGGATTATTCCTACACTAGTACAACAGTGTTACAATAAAGCTGTCACACAAGTACTTCTGTAGCATATTTTATTACCATTTTATGTTTATGTGTCTAGTGTGGAGCTGAGTACCAGTGCTGTTTTGTTATGTTGAATAGCTAGAGACAGATGGAGTCATACTTTTTTCTTTTCTCTTTTTCCTGATCTATAGCGTTGCCATTTGTTCGTTCACTATAGAGACAAGCACGACCTGTTTTCTGTGAGTGGCTAGCTGGGAGACATCATTCCAAGTTCACAGCTTGTTTTCCTTTAAATGTGAACGTGTGCCTGTGTTTGTGAAAGAGAATGTGAGAGTGTTAGCATTACAATAAGGCTGCAGTAGGCCAGACAGGGTGAGAGAGCTGGTGCAGAGGCAGACGGCGAGAGAAAGGCCAGCCAATTGTGATGGAAATGTTGCACTTTTTGTTTTTCTTTCTTTTGAGTGGGACAGGACCTCACATTGAGGGCTGGGTTATGTTCAGATATTATTACTGTTAAGGACTCGTTCTTGAGCAGACGTAGTTTCTTTGGGCTTATATTCAGTCACATATGATGTTACAAACATCTTCAGCAGAACTGAAGAAGAAGCATCTCAGAAGTGGCAGATGTGATTGACAGAACCATATCCCATCAGCAGTGCTATTTTCTTGCAAGAAAGAAAATTGATCAGAAATGGGGGAACAATCCAGCAAACGAGGACAAGGAGCAGAATTTAGGCTTTCATGCCTCAGAATATGCATTTGGATATTGAGTTTCAAAACAGCTAGCTTCAGCTAAGTTCTGATTCAACACACCGTTACTTTCCTATTTGTTTCATTATAGTTACTGAAAAACTCATAGTAGTTATTACATGATGTTCTTTTAGATGAATCACTGAATTATAAGATAGGACTTAATCAAGTTAATCAACGATTTCAAATTGTAGGTAAAATCATACTGTAGTTTGTACTTAATACCAGAAGTAAGTAATTAACAAGCATGTTCAAAACCGTTATGTATTGTCTTCTTGTGGTGCAGATATCGAGAGCTGGTGGACACCACACTGACACACACGAGGAAGATGTCCGCTGAGGAGAAATGCCGCCATGTCCTCCAGCACTGCAAGCTCCAGGGATGGCAGGTGAGTACGAGCACTTTTCAGCATACCTGAGCCCCACAGCAATGGCTAATTTCAAAGCATATCTGTCTCGCTCTCAGTTGGGAAGCAGCAAAGTGTTCCTGAGGTACTGGCAAGCTGACCACCTGAACGACCGCTGCCACCAACTGCACAAGAAGATCGTTACCTGCCAGAAAGGTAATTACAAAATCCTGTAGCACTTTTTTCCACGTCATTGTTTGTTTTTGTATTTTGATCAGTAAAGTGTATGACTGTGTACATGCACGTGACAGTGGCACGTGGATGGCTGGTGAGGCACCATGTGCGGGGCAAGCTGAGCTATCAGCAAAGAGAGCAGTGCAATCTAAAACGGTTCCTGCAGGGGGCAGAAGACTTGGGCTTGCGTGCTTACGACAGCCTGGTCATCCAGAACGCGGAGGATATCGCACGAGAGAATGATCGTCTGCGGGGCCACGTCATCACTCCTCCACTGGGAGAGAGACCTGAACCTGTGGGAACAGAGGACGACTCACCCAGGAGGTGAACCACTGCCACTACCAAATATAGCAGGACACATGTAAATCAGAGAGAACATTTGTCATTATATTCCTAATATGTCCAATATATAGCTGTGAACTCTTCTCTGTTTAATCTTCCATTACTGTTAGCGTACTTTTACTGATAAATTATACTAGCACTGACATAACAGTAACTGTTATGAATTACTTGGCATATACAGTATGATTTGTTTTTGTTTTTCTTTGTAAGTGACTTTATTAATTCTAGGCACTAGATTCTAAAACTAGGCCATATAAAAATGACCACAGTTTATCGAAGGGTTTACAATTTTTCCTTGTCCTTATAAAAACTTTCCAAAGAAATGTGTAGATAGTCTCTGATGTCCTAAAAAAAATAGCGTTGGTTGTGTACAGTGGCCTGCCAAAGTGTTCACCCTCCTCTCCACATGGGGAACTGAAATAAATATCATTTGGATTATATATCACAAATCTTCACCCCTAAATCTATCCCATGATAAATATAATCAAAATGATTTACAAATAAGTGTAAAAGTTGTGATTGTATAAGTGTTCAGCCTTGTTACTGGGAAACCCCCGAATTAGTTCTGGTGCAAGCAGTCCCCATCAGGACTCCACCTGTGTGAAAACGAATACACATGTTCCTGGAAAACAGCAGCATTACGTCAGAACACTCTCAGGCCAAAAAGGGTTTTGCCTTGTAAACAATATCTCAAACTTTGAACATCCCACAGAGCACTCTTAAACCCATTATTGGAAAAAACATTGGTACAACTAGACAAAGATTCTGTCTAGAAGAGGTCATCCACCAAATGTCAGTGACTGGGTAAGGAGAGTAGAAGTCAGAGAAGCAACCACGAGACCAAAAGTAACTCTGAAGAAGCTGTAGATGGGAGCTTGGAGATTGAAGTGTTGGAGACATGGGAAAATGGTTCTTCATTTTGAGGAGACCAAAGTTGTACTTTTTGGCCTTGCTAGAACCTGACATCCCCCCTCCCCCCTTTGTTGCTATAAAAGCTTCCACTCTTCTGGAAAATCTTTCCCCTAGATGTTGGGATTTGTGCCCATTTAGCTACAAGTGCATTAGAGACGTCGGGCCCTGATGTCAGACATGGAGACCTGGTGCAGTCCACATTCCAGTTCAGGTTGGTTGAGGTCAGGGCTCTGTGTAGGTCAGTCGAGTTCTTCCACACCAACCTTAGCAAACCATGTCTTTATGTACCTTGCTTTGTGTACAGGGGTATTGCCATGCTGGAACAGTTTTGGGGCCCTTTAGATTCAGTAAAGCGTAATCGTAATGCTACAGCATATAAATACATTCTAGACATGTGTGCTTCCGCAATAGTTTGGGGAAGGCCCACATATAAGTGTGAGGGCTAGGTGTCCACATATTTTTGGCCATATAGTGTATTTAGATCTTAATGGAGAACAAATGCCCCAGAATCGTACAAATGGTATGTATGGACAAAAATAGTATATGTATAGATGTGTGTGTATATGTGTGTGTGTGTATTTTGCTCACCACCTTGCCAGTTAAAGGATACTCTGCATGAAGGTTGGTTTTCAAAAACGCCATCATTACGAAATCACTTTCATAGTTACACAAAGGTGCCAGCATAGATGACGGACAAACTTGTTCCTCACGAATGAGCAGATATTCCTACCTACTTTTACAGGGTTGTCATTTTTCTTAATCGTCAGCTCTAGAAAGTACATTGGGACTAAAGAAAGTACTAAACATATGAACATGTACAATACTTTGTCTCTCTATTTTTGTTTCCCACTGTAGATGACTAAAGCTCCTGCTACCCAGTTTGGGAAATGTATTAATGGTATTAAGTACAACCTTACAACCCCCACAACACACCAAACATGCATCTCTCAACACCCCCTTCCCTAGGGCCCAAACAGATGGAGGTCCCAGATTAAAGAACAGAAATCTGTGTGCATATCATGCTTTGTAAAGCTGCTTAGAGTTTAATCAACAGATAAGCTATTTAGCAATTCATCCACTGCTCACAAGCTCCACGGCACATTCTGTGTTACTCATTTTATATACAAGTTCTACATTCAGGGGCAATGGTGGCTTGGTAGTTAAGCCTCTGGGTTAGTGATCGTGAGGTTGGGGGTTCAAACCCCAGCATTGCCAAGCTATCACTGTTGGGCCCTTGAGCAAGGCCCTTAACCCTCTCTGCTCCAGGGACGCTGTATCATGGCTGACCCTGCACTCTGACCCCAGCTTCCTGATATGCGAAGAAAAGAATTTTACTGTGTTGTAATGTATATGAGACCAATAAAGAGTCATTATTTACTGAAAGGCTTTCACTAACTAAAAGTGTGACATGACATTGTATATCCATCCCAGTATTGATTTTTATTAATACTGGTTTAGCATGTTAATCACCTCTTGTACCTTTGTCACAATTTTATAAGCTATATACCTCTGCTGAAATAACAAATAGAGATACAAAATGATTTAGAAAGAGAAACAGTTCATAAAATCATACCTTTTAATGTCCAAATGAGTAATCATCAATAAATCGCGTGAATGGATGGTGTTAAATCCAAGTTTTTGATAGGATGCAGGGATATGTGCTGTCAGTAAAAGGGACAGAGTGACAGTGTTTCATTTTACTGTGCTTTAATTAACTGTGCACATCTGTATCTTTCTCTCAGGCCTGCAGAGAAAAGCGTGAGGGTGAACGATACTGTAGGCCGTGCCGGGAGCCGTCCTATCAGACACTTCCGTTCCAGTTCCGTGCCTACCCCCCTAGTCATAGACAACTTGGTACATTCCAGCATCGGGCCATCAATCAAACCATCCTTTCAGTCTGTAACTCAGAGCAGTGAAGAGGGTTGTAGTGGAGGACTCTCGTCACCACGGAAACAACCACCTCCAAAACCAAAAAGGGACCCTAACACACGTCTGAGTGCATCCTATGAGGCAGTGAGTGCTGGCCTGAGTATTGCTCCTAAGGACAGTCCTGCTGAGGGCCAAGTCTCACCCTCAGGAAGCCCTCCGAAAACCCAGCTATCCCCCACTGACCGTATGTACAGAGTCCTAACACTGCCAATTACAGCAACATGTACCAACTTACTGTTTCTTTAACTAGTTAATGAATTAGTTTACTCTATTTATGGAGCCACACCTCTATGAGTACCTAGAAAAAGAAATGGTTTTCTGCATGATTTTTGACCGATATATTCTGTTGACTGATATATCCATGTTTTCCAAAAACATTTTTTATGGCTTTTTTTTCATCTTGTTATTACCAGGTCAGAAGGACAATTTTGACCTGAGAGTAACAAGATGAAATAAGATTGCTAAAAATACTTAGTCTTTGTAATGTTGATTATAGTCACATGTCTTGAGCATCGTGTGAATGGATTTTGTGTGTCTGTTCCCATTAATCGTGATTATGTTCGTAATAATTGAACTGATTTGTTTTATTGAGTATTTAAAGTCTAATTTTACTGCTACATTGCTAAATTAAAAAAAGATGGTCTAAGTCAATAGGATATCTGTTATCTAAATCAATAGGATATCTGAGCTTTTGGTCTTTGTGTTAATGCCCCCCCCCCCCCCCCCCCCCCCCATTCTTCTGTCTGTCCATAGCTCTCTCTAAACCACGTCCTCACAGCGACGACTACAGCACCATGAAGAAGATTCCCCCTCCCAAGCCCAAGCGCAGCCCCAACACCAAGCTCACAGGCTCCTATGAGGAGATCTCATCTGCTCCTGTGCGCCCTACAGACATGAAGTTGGCGTGTCTGGCACGCAGCGGACACTTTATGGGCCTTGTTCAGCGGGCAGCCTCTGATGACGGACCGCACTTGGCCACATTGAGCGTACAGCCAGGCCAGGACGATGAAGATGTCTACATCGAGATGGTGAGCACCTGCAGGGCTCTGAGCATGACTAACGCTCACAGTCCAGAGCAGAATGAGGCTGTTTATGAGGAAATGAAGTACTACCCACATGATGAGGGTGGAACTGTTCCCCAGGTTGCCAAGCCTGAAACATGTGACTCCACCCCCTTCAGCTGTATTCCAAAGCTGCCGCAGAGTCTAGAGATCAAAAGACCAGTAGCCCTCATAGAGCATCCAAAAACGCTGGTTGGACGTCAGCAAAGCTGGGATGGTGATAAAAGGAACAAAGGAACAAAAAAAGATGGGACTGCATGTGACATTCCGGCTCCTTTCCCCAACCTCCTACCACATAGGCCCCCTCTGCTGGTGTTTCCTCCATCTCCAGTCACATGCTCTCCGGCCTCGGACGAGTCCCCCCTCACCCCTCTTGAGGTAAAGAAGCTACCCGTGTTTGAGACTAACCTCAACTACTCCAGCCAAGATGGAGGCAGCCCGCTTTCTCCCCAGTATAGTCGGCAGAGAGCTGACTCCTCCCCTAGCCTTTCTGTATTAATACCTGACAAATCTACTCCACCGCTGACTCCACCCGCACCCGCAGTTCCTACTCCACCACCGTATCGCCCTCCATCGCACTTCCCTTTCCCCCCTGAAACAAACTTCCTGGTCCTGAGCCGTGCCAATGCAGACTCCAAAGTGATTCATAAAGGGGGGAACAGTTTAGCAGAGACACCCCCGGGCAGTGCCAAGCCTCCCTTCTCACCAATGAAGTCTTCTCGACCAGAGCCACGACGAGCACACTCGTGTTCATCCTCACCACTGCTGTTCAACCCAGCAAATGGGAGGGCCCTTACAAGCCCCCTTGATGAGCTAAATACGCTTTTCAGTTCAGGACGCAGCCTGCTCCGGAAATCCACAACCGGGAGGAAGATTAGAGACAGCAGTGAGTCTTTGTGTGTTTGTGTGTGTGTGTGTGTGTGTGTGTGTGTGTGTGTGTATACATGTGTTCAGTGTTGGGCCATATTTGTTTGTCATTTGCTTGTACTTGTCTTTAAGGTATGTTCATTCAAGGTCTGTTGCCTTCAAAACAAGTGCGCGACACTTGTTGAGATGAAGGGTGTTTTATGTAAATTCCCATTATGTTGGGTTTTAAAATAAAAGGGTTTGACTCCTTTTATTGAGAGCCAGGCCTTGCAATGTCAAAAAGCTACAATGCTTTTTGAAAAACCACGAAAGTCAAGTCGGTGTGTGTGAATGCAGCAGGCCATGGCTTGGCGGTGTCCTTCCTCTCCTGTGGGAGGCTGTTGTTACCATACCAAAGCATCTCTGTCAAAACCTTGCCATCAAACAGAGCATGAATAATGGCCTGCTACGGCTCATGCACACATTCAAAGAATCCAAAATGGCAGTGGTGCGAGTCTTGCTAATTTTGAGTCATAGTGAGGATGTCTGATGACTCATTAAAACTGATCCTTTTATCGTGAAAAAAACACAGAGGCACCAGACTGCTTTCCCAATGACATTGTACCTAGTATGTGGGTGTGTAGTGGGATGGGTACAAGTGTCTGTAGTGAAGCTGTGCTGAACCCACAGTGTCCCCTTTCCCCACTGAAGCTTTGTATTTAAATATACAGCGCTTCACTCCAAGTGTGCCCATCATATGGATTTATAAGCATCAGTTCCACGCGACCCTGACCACGCCTTGGCATCCCCCTCTGTGCGTGTTTGTGTTTATGAGTATGAATTAATTGTCGAGAGCAAAATGTCCTGAACCACAGAAAACAGGGGCAAACTACCTCCTGGTGGCCAAAAGCAAAAAAAGAAAAAGAAAAAAAGAAAAGTTAATTTCTTTTTCTTTGTGGTTGCTGTAGGTGTCGAAGATGAAGATGTCGAAGCTGTATAACTGGCCCTGCGTTCCAATTGTCATTTAGTACTATCCGTACTAAATAGTATACGAGCTGAGAATTAATGTGTCTCAAATGTTGAAATCTTAAAGGTACCTGGATGATCCACTATCTCCAGTAAATGTTCAGAGTGTGGACATTTTCAGCTAACACAACTCCTTACGCGAGGGAGGAGGAGCTTTGGGATGGTTTGCTTCATCGAATTTAAGGATGCAGTTTAGAGCGGTGCGAGTGAAATGTGGAAAAATAACTCAAGGGAATGATAAATAAAACTCTATAGTATGAATTTTATATGGACTAATGAATGAAGAAAAGCTGAAATGCAATGAGGAGTTTGTTTAAGGTGACTGAGTTCTCTTCCGGGTGACAACGTTCTCTTCTGTTACACAACAGTGTTATATGATGGTGCTAAAAGACACATTAGTGAGTGTCAGAAAAGTGAAGCAGTTAGATATAAACTCTGACCATCTTATTAACGTCCACGATCTAAAAGACAAATGTGATCTAGGCTGTGAGTTGAAAACCATAAATATGTGACTGAAAGGGCAGAGACGATAGACAGCCAAAAATGAGCATCATGAAAGCAGAGTAATTTGCAGAGAAGATTGGTTCTGCTCAATCCACAATGGCAAGCTTTCACAATGTGAATACAAGTCTATTGCAAATTAGACCCAGGTGCACTTATGAGCTAGAGTCATGAAGTGGAGCGCTGGGAAAACATAAACAGCCAGGGAGGGAGACTACATGTTAAACCTTTCTCTGAGTGGTGTGTAACTAATGGCTCATCCTGGATCATACTATGATGATAGAACACCATGAATAAACCTTATTCATCTATGCATTTCAAGGCACATGCCGCCCACACACGCCTGCACACTTTTCATGAAACGTTGATTTGATAGTCTATTGTTTCTGCTCTGTGCACTGGGCACGTCAAATTACTTAAAGATTTATTATTTAATTTTTAAATTAATGAGCCCAGAATTATATATTGCCACAGACAGAAGGAACATTAACAGTAGAGTTAAACTAGGCACTCAGGTAACATAAGATAGGAAAACAGGCAATATATTCATTTTATCACAATCTTTATTGTTTAGGATTTGTTTAATCTTTTCATATCTAGTACATTTCTTATGTTTCTAGTCTGCCATTTTTAACTCATCTTTACTTAAAGAATTATCAGTAATAATATTGATATTGATGGTAATCTAATAATCTGCTAATCGTTTGGATATTAGTAATATTATATATAAACAATTATTTTTATTATTTATTATTATTGTCAGTATTATCAATAATAATAGTATTAAAATATTATTAATAATAATAGTTGTAATGATTATTATTATTATTATTATGATTATTATTATTATTATTATTGGTCAGTACAATTATAAGTAGTACAATTATAATAATATTATTAGTAGTAGTAATAGTGGTATTATCCGTATTATCAATGATAGCATTTTTAAATATTATTAATATATTAATATTAATGATGATGATGATTATTGTTATTATTATAACTGGTTCCCAAATGGTATCCTATTCACCACATACTACATAGTGCCATTCTTGGATTTACGTAGTGAACCATGTGCCCAGTTGAATGCAAATTGAGATCAGATGCATTGTATTGTGCTTACACACATATATATATCTATCACCGATTAAACCGGAGTACCCGGAGGAAACCCCCGACACACGGGGAGAACATGCAAACTCCGCACACACATGGCCCTGGCGGGACTCGAACCCCGGACCCTGGAGGTGTGAGGCGGACGTGCTAACCACTAAGCCACCGTGCGCCCATATATGTGTATATATATACAAATTAAAGAATCTATCATTTATATAAATATAATCATTATATATCTTATATATCTGTATATATATTTTTTTCTTTTTTTTTCTTTTAGGAAACATAATTTATTCATGGATCATTCGGCCAAAAATGATTACAAATATGTATGTATGCATGCATATACAACTATTAAAATTAAAAAATGAGCTTAGCCATGAGTCGGGAATGACTCGTTTGCACCTAGGGGCAATTTACAGTAGCCAGTCCACCTACTTTTATGTTTATGGATGGTGGAAGGAAACCAGGGAAGCCCGTGAAACATTAACCCAACCGTAGGATCAAGCTGATGACTCTGGAGCTATGAAGCAGTAATGATACCCTGCTGAACCACCTTGGATAGTATTTGAACAGTAATATGTTCTGACAGCATTATTGTGGATGGTGGACGGTATGCTTTTGGTTTCCAGTGGGTGATGCTAATGATATCATCAGCGTAACTTCTCTTGTATGAAGACTATGACTAATCACTGAAACATATACTGAAACACTCCTGAGCCTATTCGACTTTATCTGTCCCTGCTTTAACATTCCTGTACAAGGGTTCATCTGTAATAAACGAGCAATTGTGTGAAAATCCAGGCTCAGAAGCCACCGCCTCCCTTTATGGTGGTGGCTAAAGGGGGCATAGAGGGTATTAGCACTAGACTCATCAATATTACATGAGCAGAAGATGATATAGTCATGAAATATTAAATATCAAAGTCTTCTCGTTAGTGCATAGGTCCTGTAAATCCATAGCAAAGCGCATGTGATTCCTTGGAGAAAGAGTGTGCGTATATAGTCATTAAGGCAAATGTATGTGAGGAGGAAATGACTACTTAAACTATGATGACACATGCATCATCATCCCCAAGCTCTTTAAAAGCATGTGGCATCAAATGTGCCCATGGTCACTGTGTTTTTGTAAAGCCTCATATTATATCTGATACTTTTGGTATTGTGTTCACTAATGACAATCCACATGTCTTTAACAAGATGGACAAGACGGATCACAAGGAATCTTATCTAGAGATATATTTGGACAAATGCACTAGTGTGATCTTATATAATACATCACATGACATCAAAGAGTTCCATCATACAAACAAACGTGGATCTGTGAATGGTCTTACTGTATGTCAGCATGTTCATTCTGACAGCAGTGAAACCTGGAGGGAGAATCTGAGTGCAGAGCTGGGAGGAGACTCTGTGTTGACTCAGTTTCAACTCTTGCTTTATTAATGAGATGACCTGTCCATCATCTTGAGTGAAAGGGGTGTCCTGTGAGGTGTCATGTTTCATGCCATGTTCTTGTTTGAAGAGACGGAAAGATAAAGAAATTGATTATGGCGTCAAATAAGTGTAGAAGAACTTGCGAGTACAGAAATAGATTTTATTTAAGCTTTAAATAGTATGTAGTATAAATGACTGATAATTAGGTCTAAGAATTGGTGTGATTAGTAATGACATTTCCTTAGCGTTTTAGAAGATTGCCTAAAACATTATAATAAAACTCTGTGATCAGACATATCGCATTCTAAATAATAGCAATAGATGTTGGCCTACCTCCGTGTTAGCTCTAGACCATGTTTAGGTTGCAGAATTCGAGGTTATCGGAGCTGCCTGAGAGCATGCTGTAATGGAAATGAAGGCAGTGTGTTGAAGGGGCAGCTGACCCTCTGTTCTAAATTCATCTCCACAGCGGTGAGATCTAAGCAGGCCTGCGTACCGTATGGATTAACAGTTCTCCTGCTGCTTCCGCTGCTCTCTGTCCTGGCGTCAGCACCAGGCTCCCATCACTCCCCCTGTGGCTGAGCATTGCAGCTGCTTTGGTTTGTGTCCTACGAGGCTGGACATGGCAGATGCTTGCCTTCCTTCCACCATGTCATCCAATAGAGGCCAAATGTCACTGTATTGACCTGTTGACATACACAAAGACGTAAATGGAACTTTTATATGGATATCAGATTTGATGGGTTAATGTGGAGTTCTATGTTGAATGTGTGTCAGAGGAAGTATAAACCACAGAAATGCGTGCATCTCTTTACCTACTTGATTGATTTTTTTTTTCTTCTTCAGGTTTTTCCAACTCCAACATGAACCTTCCAGGAAGAGAGGAGCAAGGGTCTACTACTTCATCACCACAGCTACAGGATAAAAACGCCAATCACCGCACATCCTCGCCCAACTCCCCCATGCCTGCCCCCGTGGAAAATGGCAACCAGGTCTCCAATGGTAATCTCCAAAAGCTTACTAGACTTACTAGAATCGCTGGTCATGGAGAGTCTCACTGTGGAGAAAGCCTTGATGCAGTCTCTTCAGTGTCCTCTGTGTTTAAAAGGTGTGTGGGCTAAAGCCTTGGTGGTGCAATGGCAAATCACAAAGTGACAGCAAAATACATTATTCATATCCTTTAAGGAAATTAAAATCATAATTATGAGTTCAGTTCCCTAACAGTGGCCTTGCTCTAGGGGTGTGTTTAAGCAGCCACATGATCAGCCTGCTTAACCTTGAACCACTTGACCATGACACATAGAGGAGGGAGATCCCCAGCTATGGGGAAAATGAAACGAGTTGATCTAGAGGCAATCAGAGATTGAGTCCATGATTAGTCTGAAAGGCTCTGGAGTTGATAAAGCCATCAGTCCACCTGGGGTGTCTCTCCATCTTGCCCTCTGTCAAACCCATGCTATGGTAGTATGATCTCTTCTAGAAGTTACAATTTGCTGCAAAGGCAAATTATTTTTTTATCAACTTCATCAATGTTGAGATTAGCATCACAAAAACTAACACTAAATTAGTATGGCTAGTTATTCTATTTGGTATGGCTGGAGAACATAAGGTATTTTGACATGCCAGCATATTTCCTTCTGTCTCAACAGGAACATTAGATGATGATGGACACCACAAGTCAATTGCATCCAGTGCCTCTACGCTCCACAGACATATGGACAGCCACCACACTCAGGTAAACTCAATCGACCTCTCTGGGGTAGCAGGGGTCTCCCAGTGGCACAGGTAATCCAGGTTAATGAAAGTGAAAGCTGACAGTTCCATGTCCTCCCAGGCCTAGCACTTTGCCAAATGAGCTGAGGGGGAAATAATCTGGAGAGTATGTTTACTGGGATATCACTGCATGTACTACAGAGAAGAGCCAGTGGCACAGATCCTCGGGCCAAAGCTATCACTGTGTCCCTACTCTGCTTCTCACTGTCACTGTGTGTGTGTGCTGAGAAGGCTAATGCCTGCATTGTATTAAACCTTAATGAAGCTACACGCCAAGAGGTTTCCACCTGATTGACATTTCTCTCTTGCTCTGGCATTTACCTTTCTTTTAAGAACATAGGCAACAATAAAATTATAGATCATTGAAATTAGTTGCAGAAAGAGTCAGAACATTTGAAGCTGTACTGGATTCTGCATTAAACAAGCCTCTATTTTACAAAAAGTAAAATGTGAATGTATTCTGCAACAAGACAATAATCCAAAAAAATCAACACAAAAAGGTCAGTTTTCCATCACCCTTTCAGTCTCCGAACCGCCAGCGTATGAAAGATAAAAGATGTAAAATATATTTTTATCAGTTATAACTCTTACTGAGCAGTCCAGCAGAGTTAGAACTGAGAGGGGTCTAATAGCTGCGTTGAAAAAATGTTGTATCCATAATCTCATGTCAAAATGTACACTTTATTATAAAATATGTATATCATATCATATGTATCATGTTCAGAGAGATCAAAATAAAATCAACATGATGATTTAGATTTTTTTCCTATTTTAATATATTAACATTTTACATGTAATATTAAAATTTCATTTCTACTAGTATAAATTATATTTGATTTTGTCCTATGATATATATATAGTAAACACATCTGCAATGGCCATGTTTTATCATCACGTGTACATTCTAAATCTTTTTCAGGGCCATGTACGGATACAATATGGAAGCTATATTTTAACAGCTGCGGCCTGAGATTATATGACACATATGAGGTGACGGGTGTCCTAAATCACATGTGGTTGATAGCCAGCATTGTCAGATCAACACCTAAATCATCCCAAGCAAATGTTTTCTGTCTGCTGGCTAAGAAATTTAGATATTCAGCCATGACATTTATGATATGCTGTATGCTGCACATCCTCCATTGAAACGTGTAACACTATTGAAATAATCAGGCCTTGGACAAATATGGAAACGTGATAAGGGCCATGATAATGTTTATACACAATCATTCTGCTAACCCTTGAAGTTGGAGTACATTCGATATTTTTTGCATGGTGATTTTTACGATTGCGGGCAGTCCTGTGCTCTTTGTTTAAGCTTTTGTGCTTTGAAAAGAGAGCTTTGAGTGTAGAAACTGTCTGAACTGCCTACAGGTCTATGCACCACAATGGCATCATAATCTATTGACTGTTAATGTGGAGAGCCTCATACATAATCTCTAAACTCTAATCTCTCTATTTCCCTCACTGCAAAACTAAGAAACAAGTGCGACTGTCTGTATCCTTCTGAGTGTATTTGTGATGGAGAGAGAGAGAGGGTTTCAACATATAATTCGTCTCAGCATATAATGCCCCCCCCCCCCCCCCCCCCCTCCCTTGCTGGGGCCATCACATTATGCAATATCTGCCAAGCCATAATGATTCATGAGTATGTAGACTATATAGGTCAGCTTGGTCTCCCTGGCACTCAGGTGTAGTAAACCCACATGAGCCACTTGTCATTGAACATAACACATCTGCTGAGCAGTAGTCATTAGCCATAATTGCTGTACTTTCCCTGATTTTCTTTCTTGCTCTGCCTCTCGGGCTCAGTGGCATCATCATATGAGCCTTAACAGAGAATAAGAGAGCGATCTTTAATTAGCAAAAAACAAGAACCTGTCTCAGACTAGTACACCTGTTTAAATTTAGTGAGTTTACAGTGTTCTGCTTTGTATTTATTCAAGCTAAAGTCTTCTACCTTTCACGTTAAAGCATTTTTTTTACATGCCAAAGCTGATAGGATGTGTATTGAGCGCATCACTAGTGATATCTAACCCCTTCCTGCTTCTAGGAACACTTGGTGCCACAGGTTCTAGAGTTACCTGCTCCCATTCAACCCTCAATCCCCTTGCTCTGTCACATGATATGGCCATTGGTCACATGACTGCCTGGAAACCAGGAAGTGAGCAGAGCTGTATCGCTAAAGCCATGGCCATAAAAGCCATCTTAAACAAATAAACAGGCCATACATATGCACTCGTCCCCTGCACTTTAAATAAAGCTTTAATTATTCAAGTGTCAAATGAAATATTCACAGGTACAGAATCTCTACTATAGAGGTAAGAGATCTAAACTCTAGCTCTCTGAAACCGGACCCTGTTTTTACTAAGCTGCGTAATCAATGGTGCATAAGCTTATTCCTTTACTACTACAGCTCAGAGCTGGTAACTTTACACTTGCTTTTTAACTCGGATGTCTGTGCCAGATACACACAAACAGACTATTTAGAAAACCAAATACACTATCATAGTATTACTTTTCTTAAGGTGAACATGTTACAAACTTTCAGCTGGCCGAATAGTTTGAAAACCGCCGTGTCCGATTCAGTTAGAGTGCAAATAATATTAATAATAACTATATTATGACAAACAGCACACAAGTCTGTTCTGAACCTTTACTGTACCTACAGCAGGCTGTTCATTTCTCATAGTGCCTGAATGGATAAAAGCCAGATGGCTGCAGAGATATGCCCTCTCCATTACTCAACTCTAACCTCAACAGAGGTCGACTCCAGAAGGACACTCGAGCCCTTAATGTCCTTATGGCACTCGGAAGCAGGAAATGGTCTTTTAATGCAGACGTCTTCTCCCTTGCACTGGCACATGTATGCATCATATTTCAGTAGCTAGCCTGTGCCACATGTCTCTATTTAAATAGCATATCCACTCACTATTGATCTGCATAACGACAAAATTTTATATATATATATATATATATATATATATATATATATATGTACACATATATGTGTGTGTGTGTGTGTGTGTGTGTGTATTCATTCATTTTTAATCATTATTATTAACAAAATATTAATAATCACAATCACAGTAGTCATAATTTTGATTAGCTCTTTCTGGCTGCTGCATGTTATTGATAGGGGAATGCACTGTTCCTCACTAAGTCAGAAGTCCTTAAGGGAGCACAGAAGACTGTTGGAGGAACAAAGTGTTTTTACTGATCTCTGACTAATTGAGGAGTCTTGTTCTGCTTAAGGAGAGATCTGTTATGACAGGTTGCAAAGATCACCACTCTACAGTATATACTAGGACTCTATATACAACATAAAGCCAGGTTTAACTTCGGCATTTGCAAACGCCATGGCATTAATCGTGTTAATTATTATTATTATTATTATTATTATTATTATTATTATTATTATTATTATTATTAATAATAATAATAATATATTTGCATATATTTAATAGGTGTCATGTCAAAATCTATTAGTGTTTCTTAACTGCTTTGTTTACTCTTGTCCTCTGAAGCCTGTGTGTCTTTTTCTCTCTTTCTCCTCTCTTCCAGAGGGGGCACCTCAACTTCTCTCCTTTTGGCGCAGGGGCCGCGCTCTAACCTGGGCCTGGCCGTAGTGTCTGTGTAGGGACGGGGTGAGTGTGCTCTAATAGCTGGCACTTCCTTTAGTGCCACTTTGCCCTGGCCTTCTCCCACCTTTCATTTGCTTGTAGCTCTGTGCTCTTACAACTTCATTTATTTGTTGATGGCTGTGTACCGGTCATTTGTATTGGAATTAACGTGGGTATATTCTACAGTGGCATGTAAGTGGGACAAAAGACACATTTGTCACTTAGGATAAAACCAGAAACCTTTTATTTTTGTTGGATGCAGTTTAAGGCTAAATACTGCGATTGTGACAGATGACTGATTTGACTGATGTCTATACAACCCATAGCATTAAAGGGATAGTTCACCGAAAAATGAAAATTCTGTCATCATCAGTTATTCTCCCTCGTGTTGGTCCGAACCCATAAGTCTTTTGTTCGTCTTCGTAACACAAGCACATTTTTAATGAAACCTGGGAGATTTCTGTCCCTCCATTTATAGTCCAAGTAACCAAATCTTTCAAGCTCCAAAAATTTCATAAAGGCATCATAGAAGTAATCCATGTGACTCCAGTGGTTTAATCCCAGTTTTATGAGGCGATACAAATGCCAAAAAAAAAAAAATGTTTATTCACAAAATATCTTCACTTCCACATCGATCTTTTGTCCACGAGAGAACCACAACATGTCCGTGATGTGTTGACGCAAGTCCTCCTTTATGTCGAAATCTTCAGACATATTTCTTACAAGGATTGTTCTATGTGACTCAGTTTGTGTACAGTTTGTGTCCCTCTTCCTCTGTTGTAAACAGTGCAGCACTTCCGGGTCCCGCTCTTGCGTTCAGTGAGACCATGAAGCATCATGGTTCTCTCGTGAACACACGTCAGAGACCATTGCAGAAATGAAGATATTTTGTGTCTGGATTTATTGGAGCTAGAATGTTTTGGACTGTAAATGGAGGGACAGAAATCTCCCAGGTTTCATTAAAATGCCCTCATTTGAGTTGAGAAGACGATCGAAAGTCTTATGGGTTTGGAACGACATGAGGGTGTGTAATCGATGACAGAATTTTCAGTTGAACTATTGCTTTAACCATGGTGTGTCTTTGACAAGGATTATTTCTCTAGTTAAATTATAAATTAAGCTTTTGCGTAATACCTGTAGCTCAACTGGCAGGAATTGAAGCATATACTTGTCTTTTTAACACAACATAGTTATGTGATGACTATGCTCCTGTCAGTGGAATTAAAAAAAAAAAAAAAGACCACCGAGCTGCAGTTTTTTTCTCCAGTACCTCAGTTTCTGCTTCTGTTTTCTCTTTCGTTGCTGACTCACTCCAGCCTTCATTCAATCAATCCCTTCTTTCAGTCCCTGGGGTTTTATTTATTTATTTATTTATTTATTTATTTATTTGTGCTTGAGACAGAGCCTCTTTAAAGGATAGATGCTTTTTGTTGCCTGCTGAATCATCCCTCATGTCGTTAGAAACTTTATCGGCGCTCTGACTTAGCCATCGATATTTAAATAATCACAAATAAACGTCCATCTCGGCCAAATGTATTATAGTGTCTCTGTGGAGAACGGTGTAGAAAAGCTCAAGCACACGAGTGAAAACTTCATTAATATGTACATAGTGTGCAGTCTTTGGTGTTTATATAGTACATGTTGAAATGCGAGTGCTAATAATAGTAAGATTCATCTTATTAAATACTGACATTGCTATAGTCATCCATGGTTAGAAATCCAACCAAGCTTTAGCAGATATAAATGCAAGTGTCATCAATACTGTCACTGTTACAGTGATGCTGCCAGCTCGCTCACACCACATCAGATAGTTTTGTGTAGTAGTTTGGAGAGGAATCACATGCTCACCTGATATGATTACTGTATATCCTCTCCATCTTCAGTGAGCACTGTCCTACACTGTTCAGGTAACATAAGGTTCAGAAATAATCTGTCCTGGACTTACTAAGGTGAACTCAGTCACCAAGTACAGCTGTTGCCTGGACTGTCGTGTGAAAGCAAGGCTCTTTCCAGGTTTGTCTTGCTGAACGGCGAAACAGAATAAGAGCTCTCACATGAACTTGTAATGCTCTTCAGACTCAAGGCTTGCCAGGAACATAAGGAGGGGGAAATAAGCTGAAAGCAGAGAGAATTTACTAATCTGTCTTTATCTATGGCTACAGGGAAAGTACATCTGATTTGTTTTTTCACTACGACTGCAAGTCTGTAGAAGTGTGCCGGTCTTGAACGGTTTTATTTTTCCTGCTTACTTCCGTGGACATTAAATATCATCAAAAGTGCATCTGAGGACAGTCAGATGTCCGTTTCCAAGTGACCCGATATTTAATCTTAGGAACAAACTCTTACCTGCAGAGTAATCATATTAATGCTGTCTCTATGTATAGTTGTGCCTAAAAGTTTGCATACCCCTTGCAGAATCTATTAAATCTTAATACTATTAACTAAATAAGAGGGATCATAATAATCTTATGTTTTGTTTTGTTTTTATTTAGTCCTGTCCTGAATAAAGCTATTTCACATAACAGATGTTTACATTTAGTCCATAATACAAGATAATAGCTGAATTTATCAAAAAAAATTACCCTGTTCAAAAGTTTACACACTCTTGGTTCTTAATACTGTGTGACGTTACCTGGATGATCGACGACTGTGGTTATGTTTTGTAATAGTTGTTATTGAGTCCCTTGTTTGTCCTGAGCAGTTAAACTGCTCAGTGTTCTTCAGAAAAATCCTCCAGGTCCTGCACATTCTTTACATTTCCAGCATTTTCTGCATATTTGACCCTTTTCCAACAGAGGCTATATGATATTGAGATCCATCTTTTCACATTGAGGACAACTGAGGGACTCGTACATGACTTTTACACAAGGTGCGAACATTCACTGATGCTCAAGAAGGTAACACAATACATTAAGGGCCAGGGGATGTAAACTTTTGAACAGGATGATTGGTGTTAGTATTAGTATTGTTACTATTTTGTCGTTTGGGAGACATGTTACTATATTATTCAAGGTCTGAATGTCAGTACTAAATGGGAAATTTTATATATGTGTATGTATATATATATATATATA
>JAFFST010053610.1:271598-287720 GCA_022414735.1 Noturus placidus
CTTTGGCGGTCCTGGCCGCCTCGGAAAAATGTCCCCAGCTTAAACAGGAGACTTAGCGGCGTCCTCAGTGGAGCAAGAAATCAACGCAACATCCTCAGCGGAACAGGTAAGCAGAGTGGCTCCTCAGCGGAACAGGTAAGCAGAGTGGCTCCTCAGCGGAACAGGTAAGCAGAGTGCCATCCTCAGCGGAACAGGTAAGCAGAATGGCGTCCTCAGCGGGGCTGGAGCCTGCTTCAGTGGGGCAGGACAGCGGGACAAT
The DNA here is from genome assembly GCA_022414735.1 of Noturus placidus. Taxonomy (NCBI): domain Eukaryota; kingdom Metazoa; phylum Chordata; class Actinopteri; order Siluriformes; family Ictaluridae; genus Noturus; species Noturus placidus. The sequence continues at coordinate 271,858 of JAFFST010053610.1, forward strand.
TTCCTCAGCAGGACAGGAGAGGGGAGCGGTGTTCTCCGCAAGGCCCGAGTTAAGCTCCAAGATTTCCGCGAGGCGATAGAGGGGAGCGACGAAGAGGAACAACGTCTTCAGCGGAACATGGAGGCAGAGCTATGTCCTCAGCAAAGCGGGATAGCAGAGCGACGTCCTTGGCCGAGCAGGAGAGCAAAGCAATATTCTTAGCCGTGCAGGTAGGCAGACCGATGTCCTCAGCCAGGTAGAAATCGGAGTGCCTTCCTCAGCAAAGCGGTAAAGCCGAGCAATGCCCTCAGTGGTGCAGAAAAGCAGGGCGGGTTCCTCAGCGGAGCAGGCAAGCACAGCGGTGTTGTATGCGGGGTTGGTGAACAGAGGAGAGCACTTGGGTATGTTGGGACACGGAGCATCATCTTCCGCCAACCAGGGCTACTGAGCGACGTCCACAGCTGATCCGAAAGGATGAGCGGCGTCCTCAGATGAGCAGGGAGGATGACTCGTGTTCTCCACTGACTCCATTTGCTGGAGCAGATCCACAATAGCGGAGGGAGCGTTGGAGATGGCACCTGCCTAGTCAACACGCTCCCACTTGTACCCGGACTCCTCCATGTCCTCCTGCTGCTTACATAGTGCAGCTTGGTGCTCCTCCCCCTGCTGGCGTAGCGTAGCATAGTTCTCCGCGAGCATAAGTGGTAGAGTGAAGCCCAGGTATTTCATGATTATCAGCTGCTTCCGAGTTATAGGTCTCACATTCTGTCACATTTCAAAGGTGGAGACGGAAGCAAGTGCAGATTCTTAAACATTTAATAACAAATAAACATTCGAAACACTCTACAACTAGGAAACAAAACACTATGGCAAAGACAAAATACGGCAACATAGACAAAGGTATAGTGAAACGATAATGCGAGACAAGGAAAGTAGTGCAAACAGTGGCATATATACTAGTGTGCTCATTAACCGAAACGTAAATCAGGTGCAGGTGGTCATGCGACACTGATGAGTATGGTGCAGCGTAAGCAAGAAATGCATCAGGCCATAAGTGAAATGTTTAAGACTGTATCAGTGACAGAACTGGAACTTTGCAAAGGACAAATAAGTCTCTGAGAACATGCTGTACACCAGCTAACATCTGCTGTCTCATTTAAGTGGCACGATTAAAGGAATTAAACTATTAATACCCTTAAGTATTTATTTCAGCTCACAGATAAAAAGTGAACATTGTGTTGTCTAATTTAAGGTCACACCTTTTTATTCTGTTATTCATGTTGAAGCATGTTATGCAGTAGCTACTGTGAATTATTCAGAGTGAAAGGTGTGTAGTAGTGCAAGAGTGACAGTTATAAGTCTGGACCCACCAATGGGTCTTTGAGATTGAAGGATTAAATCATCAGTGTGTACGTTTGTATTTGATAGTATTCTATGTAAGCATTTGGACTTGTGAGCAGTAAAATGCATGCAAAGCAGATGTTATTGTTTGCTATTGCTTGTCTTCTGTTTGAAAGGAACTTAGATGATTTTCTTCTGTGTATATTTGCATGGGCAACATTTTCTGCACACAGAGCGGTGTATGGACCATAATGCCTGCTGAAGATTTCTCTGGGACACATGATTGTGAGAGTAATACAGGTATTTGTGCATGGGTGCAGAGGCCAAACTAAGGAATACGCACCATGACCCACTGCATCCTTCATAGCTTCATGAGCCTGTTCTTTATTCTTACTGTTAATTACTGGCCACTATACTAGTGCCAGATCATAGTTATTCTTCATTTTTTCTTTTACCAAAATGATAACAGGACAAGATCTTGCACCTGGCCAAACATGCTGACTAATGTGGGTGTGGTGGGTGATTGTTGACTGCAGCGGGTTCATGCTTGTTTTTTTTTTTGTTTTTTTGTGAATATATGACATCATCTTTTCCCAAGCAAAAGGTGTCAGCATCAGTGACTTCATTCTCATAGGTATTTCCCTGAGGAGCTTTTGTTATTACCACTGTTAGAGAACCGCTGACAAAGAGCCAGTTCTCTTAATTCAAGAGAACAAGAGAAAATAAGAAAACAAAATACCACTTTGCCACTGCCTCCACAATTACCTAAAATTACCTTCAAAAGTACCTTCACAATGAAAATGCAACTTATAATGATTTCTCCAGTTTCAAAATTATTCAAACCCTTCATGGCAAGTATCTTTAGTACTTAGTAGAGAACCCTTTTGCTGGTCTAACCTGTGCAAACGAGATGCATAGCTTCTGGTAGCATTCCTGAGAAATCTTAGTCCATTCCTCGTGAGCAATGGCCTCCAGTTCAGTAATATTCTTGGGTTTGCGTGCTGCAACCGCCTTCTTCAAATCCCAACAGAGATTTTTTTATGGGGTTCAAGTCAGGTGACAGAAATTTCTGTTGCTACTTGATTGTTTTAAGTTTTCACAGTTTGTAACTGACCAGACACACAACAAAGGTCATACCCCTGAACAGTAACCTTCCAGAAGTGGAGGTCTATTGATCAGACAGTTTTTTTCTAATTCTGTTTACACTTTAAACAATCTGCATCCTTCATCGCCGGAATGCTACAGTTAAATTCTGCTCTTGTGGCTAATTTTGACTCGTTTGCACCCCTAAGGTCACGTAAGATTACATTCACCTGCTCTGTTCCTTAGTATAATGACAATCTGCGCACTAGAAAGGCTGCTTGTCGGAATATAGAGCGTAAATGGCTCCTTACATGCTTGAATGTCTATAATCAAGCTTGGAAGGATCTTCCGAGTGATTACAGAGCATTAATGGAGACGGAAAGATCATCTTATTTCTATTGTATAGAAATATTTCTATAGTATTGTAATAGTCTACGGACTATTGTAAACAATCAAGGAAATCCCAGACATTTGTTCCAAACCATAAACAGATTGATTCAAGTTAATGCTGTTACCACCTTACCAGTTTCTCAGCAGGTTTCCTCCATTTTTTAATACTAAGATTGATAATGTTCGCAAACAAATTGCTCTCACATCTGCCTCCACAGCTTCCTACATTGGGTTTGCTGGTTTTTTCACTCTTTTCTCAATGCTTGATTCTGAGGCTCTTACAAGGGACGTATCCAGCATGAAATCTACTGCTTGCTTGCTTGATCCTATTCCCACAAGCCTATTTAAATCTTGCTTCGATGTTTGCTGCCCTGCTATCCCTAATATTATAAATGATTCATGGGGTTGTTCCAGCAGCATTACACCTGTGCCAAAAAAAATGCAGCCCTGGATGATTTTTACAATTTGCGTTCCATCTCAAATCTTCATTTTTTGGCAAAATTACTTGAGCGTGTTGTTTCCCCTCAATTGTGTAATTAGCTTACAATTAATAACCTCTTTGAACCCCTTCAGTCAGGTTTTCATCAATTTCACAGTATTGAAACGGTGTTAGTCAAAGATATCAATAACTTGGTGATGGCCTCTGATGCTGGAGCTACTTCCATTCTTATTCTTCTTGATCTTAGAGCCATCTTCGATTCTGTTTTTCATGGTCTTTTACTTTCTCATATTGAAAGTGTTTTAAACTGGTTTAAATCCTTTTTTACTGACCATTTCCCAATTATTTCTATGGGTGGTTACAGGTCTGACACCAGCTCTGTGCTCACTGGTGTTTTTCAGGGCTCAGTTTTAGGCCCTTGACTTTTCAATATTTGTTTATCTCCACTTGGGCATCTGCTGCAATCGCCCAGCCTCCATTATCACTTCTATGCTGACAATACCCAAATCTACATTCACTCAAAATCTAGTGAAAACCTTGATGTTTGTTTTTCCTGACTGTATTTCTGAGATAAAATCATGGATGAACAATTATTTTCTGTTCCTGAATATAAATATAAAAGCTGGTCCACTGTCTTTATTTGTTGATGGCTCTGTTCTAGAGACTCAAAGTAAGATGAGAACCTTGGAATAATTTTTGATACCAGCTTTACATTTGATTCTTTGTTTAGAGCACTGTAAACACATCCTTTTTTCACCTCAGAAATATAGCAAGACTGCACCCTATGCTAAACTTCTCTGTAGCTGAAAAGCTGATAAACTCCTTCATTGTCACTCGAATAGATTATTGTAATGCCCTTTTTTCTCGAGTTTCTAAATCCACACTTGATAAGATCCAATATGTACAAAATTCTGCCGCCTGGATCCTGACTGGGACCAGGACATGCAGTCACATTATCCTATGTTGGAGTCCTTGCACTGGCTCCTGGTCAGGTTCCGTGTCAATTATAAAATTAGAATGCTGACATACAAAGCATTGCATGGCTTGACTCCTCAGTACTTATCTGCTTTGTTAATCCCTTACACCCCAAATCACAGACTATGCTCCTCACAGTCTAATACGTTGACTGTTCCACAAACCTCTTTTAAATAAAGTTTACTATTATTATCATTATTATTAAATCAGTGATCAGAACAGCTACACTCGGAAAACAGTTTGACATGTTTAACCTCAAAAGTGCTCAAAAGGCACATGCTGTCTTTATGGCTTTTTACGTCATGTTCTTCAGGGATTACATATCTGTATCTGTCAAGGGTTATGCATTAATGTGAGAAAGGCTATTACAGAGGTCAATTTAAAAGCAGTTCTTGAAATAGTTCACCCCTCATTTGCACAAAATATTATACTAATTATCATTATCACTTAAGCAAAGACTTGTTATAGGTTTTTACATTTAAGAAAACATAGCAGTGATTACTATAATAGGCTTTAAAAAACATTAAGAAAAAAATAACAAACTCATTTCTAAAATGTCATTTTGCAAAGGGACTGAATTTGCTCTTGTATTCTGAAGGTGCATGTAGGCAATACAGGGCCTAGACAAGTCTCACCATAGGCAATATTCATGAATATTTGTTTAATTGAATATTCTATACCAGTATTCATGAACATAAAAACAAACGAAAAGTGTACACTACAGTAATATTATTATATGAGATGTATAGCAAAAGTATTTATAATTACGATGTCTACTTTCTCTATCAAAGTTTGGAATTAGTTCAGACCGAGGACAAACGCCCAATAAAACCACCCTCCTGCACAATGCACCATCTCCCCATTGTATCCAATTTAATCAGATCTGTCTGTCCATTTGAGTCATAATATTCTCCAATTATGAACAAACACACACAGAGCTGGGGGTCTGCTACAGCTGGGCACTCCCTGCATCCCTTCTCCTGATTCATTTCTGATGTCATGACGATGGCTAGGAGGCCATTTTGTGTAGGTTGAAAGGTCCCCATTACACCTGTTTGGAGACATGAGGGAGAGTTATGTGTTTGTGGTGTAATTGCTATCAAACTGCCCCTTGATGCTGTAGTAATAAAAGCTCAGGCCACTCTTGGTCATGTTGAGAACCCCCCAGCTTAAAGCTTCTCCAGTTCACCGTTGCTCTAAATTTGCCCTACTCCACATGGTATGGCCCATCAGGACCCCACTTCAAGCACATACATTAATCATTCCCCAGAGGGCTGTTAACAGCAATCGTGTTAGTGGTGATTACCTGTAAGTGTTAGATCACCTGTAAATGCCACCAGCATGAAAATATTGGCACTTACTGATGGTCAGAGCAGAACATGGTTGAGGTGCACTACAGTGCATATATTATACAAGAACAATGTATGCTCACCCACTGCACAGACAGAGAGACACAGATCAACATTCAGAAAAAAAATAAAATAGTACTCACTCTTTCTAAAGGGTTCTCTGGATAATTATCGGTCTAGTTTTCTAAAGAGGTGCTATTTGGGAAATTTTGTAGGCTTTATTTTATTGAACCTTTAACACATTCCCAAGATGGAAAATCCAAAAAAATCTATAGGTGCTAGATGAAAGTGCGCACACACAAGAACACAAACACTGCTGATTTTCCTGGCATGTACATGAGGGAGACCCACATTAATGTAAAAAGCTTCAGAGTTTCCATATCACCTCATCAGTGATAGTTCAGCAAAGGTGGACATCAGAAGATGATGACAAGTAGAAGACTGATACCTGTGCCTGATGAAGAACACAACAGTCTGATTAAATGGAGATGAAGTAGATGAGTATAATAGAGACATGGCAAGGTGTGGATATAGTCGTAACATTTTAGGGTTTCATTTAAGCCCAATATACTGTATTCTCAGATGACCAGAAATCCATACTGCTTACAACCCAGCCATCCATTTTCTATACCACTTATCCTGCACAGGGTCGCAGGGAACATGGAGCCTATCCCAGGGGACATGCGGCACAAGGCGGGGGACACCTTGGATGTGGTGCCAGCCCATCACAGCGGACACACTACAGACAATTTGGAAATGCCATTCAGCATACAATGCATGTCTTTGGACAGGGAAGTAAACCGGAGTACCTGGAGGATACCCCGAAGCACAGGGAGAACACACAGGTGCTTTGTGTGTGGTGTAGATTTCGCCTATCATTTTTAAACAAGACTGAACAAAGGCCATTTTATCATTGCATGGGACTTTATCGCTCCCATTAACGGTGCTTAGAGAAGGAAACACTACATTAAAAACGCATGCCACAATAACAGGCTTCGCAGGAGTCGAGAAGCATGTAGCTGGGGGTCATTGATACAGTTTCTGTGGAAACAATCCAACCATTATTTACACTTGTTAATGTCTGGAGATTCATTTTCCATGCAACTTTAGATCTTTCCAGGCACTATATGTTACTATTGCCAAAAAAAGAGCCATTTCAATGCAGGGAGACAATTACAATCAGTCATGACACAGCACTCATGTCTGAGAAGAAAACACTACAGTACTTCTCTTAAAGAAGAAGAAAAGAACCTCTCAGCATGTGATAACATTTCAAACTTGTTTGTGTTGATTATCCTAGTAACACTAGCACAAGATTATTAAGGCTCATTATGTTGTCCTCCCTCATGGGTTCAGGCAGGGGGGAAAAATGCTCCAGACTTCAGTATCAGTGAACTCTTGGTGCACCCTTAGCACCATTCAATTACACTAATCACTGTTAATTAGCTTGAGTATTGCAGGCCTCAGCAGCACATATCCAAAGGTGCTGACGATTTACGGCAACCCAAAAAAGGCCAAGTAGCCCACTCACTTCTGTCAGTCAATCGTTCCTGGTTGAGTTGATTGGTAGAGACCAGGTATTTCCCCTCATATATTGAAGCTATGACCCACTGACACAGTCTGGGTTTTGCAATCATTTTCAAAGGAAATGTTTCATTTTGAAACAAATGTTTCACATGTATCACAAACAACACTTTCGTATAGCTCAAATATATTCCATACACAGCAAAATCACCAGTGTTGATTTAACACCCAAAGTGTTGAATTGAATTCAGTGTTTATATAAGTCCACTGAACTCAACTAAACACTCTCGGTGTTAATTCGACACTAAAGATTTTACTGGGTATATTCAAAACTCTTAGTTTTCTGTGCTTTCATAGCATGACCACTCCTGTTTTGACTGTTTAATATTATGTGCTTTTTGAGCCTTTTCTTACCTTTCTCCAAAAGCAGTGAGAGATAAATTGGGAGCAGACTCTGTTCCAGCAGGGTCTGGCTGTGCTGTTTGATTGAAGATTGGCGAGAGTGGTCTTCAGAAAATGTGCTCCTCTTTAATTTAAAATTGAGACAGTGTTAAAATGAAATTATTGATTTGTGCATTAGCCAGGCTTTGGACTGACCTGCTTGAATGTTTGGGCTACACGAGGCCAATGGAAGAAGCAAAGCAATGGGGGTGGGCTTTTGATAAATTGGTAGAGTAGAAGAAGAAGAAGAAGAAGAAGAAGAAGAAGAAGAAGAAGAAGAAGAAGAATCATTATGGGCAGACTGTTCAAAATATATATTAAATATAATTGTATATTTAAAGTTATTAGTTGCTCTGTCAGTAACAGCACATTCATGAAACTTTTATACATTGTCCATTAAATATCCATTCCATTTGCATTAATTTAACTGACATATAGCCTTTTCAAATGAATGATGTTTTAGAAGGTATACATTAGTGTTTTATAACATTATGATAGATGCTAAATGTATTAATGCTTTAGTTTAAAAACAGGAAAATCATTCAGAAGCTATACATTAAATTGGAATTGTGCTTTGTAATAATGTAATAACTGAACGCAAATGGACCACCACCACTTAAATACATTTCTCAAATGATAGGTAGACATTTCATATATCTAACATATCTAACAGTTTCATAAAAGTGCTCTGAGTCACAAGATTAACTTGGAGAAAAACAAGTGCATACAGCAATTTTTATATATATATATAATTTTGCCAATTTATAATAATAATTTGGTTAATTTATGTAAAGCCAGATTAATACTCTGTGAAACCTCTAACCTCTCAAGTTTTGACATACAGTATCGCACAAAAGTGAGTACACCCCTCACATTTGTGTAAATATTTGATTATATCTTTTCATGTGACAACACTGAAGAAATGACACTTTGCTACAATGTAAAGTAGTGAGTGTACATGGTCTTGGTCACCGTGCTGCAGCTCAGTGTCTTGGCAATCTTCTTATAGCCTAGGCCATCTTTATGTAGAGCAACAATAATTTTTTTTTAAGATCCTCAGAGAGTTCTTTGCCATGAGGTGCCATGTTGAACTTCCAGTGACCAGTATGAGGGAGTGTGAGAGCGATGACACCAAATTTAACACACCTGCTCCCCCTTCACACCTGAGACCTTGTAACACTAACAAGTCACATGACACTGGGGAGGGAAAATGGCTAATTGGGCCCAATTTGGACAGTTTCACTTAGGGGTGTACTCACTTTTGTTGCCAGCGGTTTAGACATTAAGGCTGTGTGTTGAGTTATTTTGAGGGGACAGCAAATTTACACTGTTACACAAGCTGTACACTCACTACTTTACATTGTAGCAAAGTGTCATTTCTTCAGTGTTGTCACATTAAAACATATAATCAAATATTTACAGAAATGTGAGGGGTGTACTCACTTTTGTGAGATACTGTTTATGTGACAAATAAAGGCTTCGACTTCTGTCTTTCCTATGTTCTCCTATACAGTGCAGTTGGTAACATACAACATCACACTCTTGGACATTGGAGCCAGAATGATCGAGTTAATAATATTAGAAATAGTATTTACATTTATAATTGCTGAATCACACAAAGTGGGCTACACCTATTGGTACATCTAGCTAGCAGCTCCAGGGTTACTGATCCAAGTCTGAGCTCATTGTATATGTGGAGTTATGCATTTTCACTCCATGAGTTTTATCCATGATTTCCAGTTCCCTCTCACCTCCCAAAAGGTGGATTAGCTACTCTAAATTGCCCATACATGTGAATGAGTATATGAATGTGTGTGCATGACTGGCATATAATCCAATGCTTCATGTCCAGAGTTCCTGGATCCTCTACAATACTGAACATGATGAAGCTGTTACTAAAGATCAATGAATGAAAAACAAGCCTGTGTTAAATGAACATGCACTATTCAATTGTTCCATTGTGACTCTATCCATATCTGCAGTTCTGCGGTGTTTATAATTTATTGGTATAATTAACTAGCCATACGATAATTAAAACTCATATTTTATTTTGTTGCACACTTTATAGCAATAGGGGATACATATGCAATATGTATAGGTAAGGAACTTAGCAAAGTAGAAATGAAAAAAAGGTAATTAAGTAATGTTCATACCAGTAAACAAGGCATAGCAATTTAACAATCTTCACACCATTGAGTAATTATACATTAAAACTAATAGAACAATTATAACATGGTCTGCTATATTTACTCAAATAAGCATATCAAGCCACAAAGGCTGTGCCAGTAAAGCAGCACTGTTGATCTTTAAAAGCCTTCATCTAATTACTAAACAACAGCTCATTCTAATAAATGCTCATTTTTCCATGCAAGAAAAACTGTTGTGTGTGTATGTGTGTGTATATATATATAAAAATTGTAAATGGCAAATTTATATATCGCTTATATATATATATATATATATATATATATATATATATATATACATATATATATATATATATTGAGTGACATACTAGAGCACAGGGATGGTAGAGAGGGAAAGTTTTCAGGGGTCATATGTTAGATTTTATCCACTGTATCTGAAAACAGACATAGGATGGGAACATTCTGGTTGGAGGTAACCAGTTGTGTAGTGGCTTGGCATTTACTGAATGAAAATGTGTCTGAGGGAAAATGCCAATGACTTTTGTGTTGGTGTTTCATGCTTTTCTGCTCACCATGCTTGTAACGTGTGGTTATTTTGTGTTACTATATACTTCCTGTTAGCTCAAACCAATCTGGCCAGTTTCCTCTGACCTCTCTTATCAACAAAGTGTTTCTACCCACAGAACTGTTACTCACTCTTTCACTGTTTTTCGCACCGTTCAGTGTAAACTCTAGAAACTGTTTTGTGTGAAATTCCTAGGAGATCAGCAGTTTCTGAAATACTCAAAGCAGCCCATCTGGCACCAACAAACATGCCATGGTTAGTCACAGACATCACTTTTATTATTATTTTTATTATTCTGATGCTTTGTGTGAACATTGCTTGAGGCTGAGGCTGTATCTGCCTGATTTTATGCATTGTGCTGCTGCCACAGGATTGGCTGATTAGACAACTACATATATACATATATATATATACTGTATATATATATATATATACAGTGTATATATATATATATATATATATATATATATATATATATATATATAATGTTACTGAAGTAAAAGCAACAATGGTAATAGTTACATTGTAGGAGTAATAAAGTAAGAAAATAAGAAGACTACTGAAGTAGCAAGCCACTAGTTACTCAGATCTGATTAAAGTGAAAGGAAGATCCTGAATCTCAGACTACATGGAGGACTGTAGGTCACACCTCTCCTTGAAAGTCTGTTCTGTTCTCTTTATATGATGGAAAACCTGGGTTCAAGATGAATCTGCATATCCCAGTCCTGTGCTGGGTACAATAACACACATCCTGTCTTTATCAACACAAAATCTCACACACATGGGAAAATGTTTGTTCCCTGACAATGTAACGCAATGTTACGTTAGCTGAACGTTGTGGGAAGCACCCTCAGTGCTCAGCTAATGCAACATGGAGTTTCCTTTGAAAGGGAACAAAAATTTTCCCAACAGTTGACAGTGTGTATGTGTGTGTCACTCACTTCTACCCCCTTTTCGGCCAGGACTGAGCTGTTAAAAAAGTTCACTGCAGCGTATCATGAGACACGCGACCTCATTATATGTGATATGAGACCTCATTATATGTGATATGAGACCTCATTATATGTGATATGAAGTAATTATTAAAACTGCATATATACATTAATATGTAACTGTAATGGAGGAAGGCCACCAAATGTAGCAAAGTAAAAGTACATTTCTGTGATTAAAAATAATCTTGAATAAGATTAAGTATGGCCACTTAAACCTACACTTAAGATTAAGTTAACTTAATCTTAAAATGGTGTTTTTGAAAAAACATTCTCAGGTAAATATAACATAGTAATTGTAGCATGTTACTACTCACCTCTGTGTTATTTTATTTATTTTTTTATTTTTGGCTTCAGCTCACACTAGTGCAGTGTTTTATGACCAATTGTCCATTGTATGATATGAAAAACATGCTTTAAGACATGTTTATCTCCATGGGTCTTTAGACATTTATTCTGTGTCCCATTTGGAAGCATGTACTAAAGATCAAAAAATTGATCAATTTTATTGATTTTGTTATTAGCTAATGGATGCTAGCAACTTGTTCTGTACATTTGAGAAGCCTTTATCTCCTGTACAGTGTATTTGTTGTTTTGTGTGTGTGTGTGTGTATGTGCGTGCGTGCGTGCGTGCGTGTGTGTGTGTGTGTGTGTGTGTGTGTTTTGCTCTATGCTCACAGAACACTTTATTGGGAACACTAATACTAAGACTATTAACTAATAACTGTACTAATACTGGGTAGGGCCTCCCTTTGCTCTCAAAACAGCCTCAGATCATGGCATAGATCATGGCATAGATTCCACAAGATGTTAGAAACATTCCTTTGAGACTCAGGTCCATGTTCACATGATTGCGTCACACAAAGCCTCATTGTCATGTTCATGAAACCAGTTTAAGATGACTTATGCTTTGTGACATGGTGCATTATCATGCTGGAAGTAGCCATTAGAAGATTGATAAATTGTGTCCATGATGGGTCAGCAAGGACATCCAAATATGCTGTGGCATTCAGGCGATGTTTGATTTGTATAAACAGACTCACAGTGTGCCAAGAAAACATTGCACACACCATTACACAACGTCCACCAGCCAGGACTATTGACACAATGCAAATTGGTTTCATGGATTGATGCTATTGGTGCCAAAGTGGAACCTGATGTGGTCTTCTGCTGATGTAGCCTGTCTGCCTCAAGGTTTGATGTGCAGTGTGTTCCGAAATGCCTCTCTGGTCACCATGATTGTACAGAGTGGTTATCTGAGTTACTATAACCTATCAGTCAGCTCCAACCTATCTGGTCATTCTCGGTTGACCTCTCTCATCAACAAGGCATTTCCATCTGCGGACCTGCAGATCACTGAATTTTTTTTTTCTTTATTGGAGCATTCTGAGTAAACTGTACAGATTGCTGTGTGTGAAAATCCCTGGAGATCAGCAGTTATAGAAATACTCAAAACATCCCGTCTAGCACTAACAATCATGCCACAGTTAAAATCCCTGAGATTCCATTTTTTGCCCATTCTAATGACTGATGTGAACATAACCTGAAGCTGCTGGCCCATATCTTCATGATGTTATGCATTGCACTGCTGCCTCTCAATTGGCTGAGTAGATAATTGCATGGATGTGTAGGTGTACAGGTCTTCCTAATAAAGTGTTGTATGAATGTAGATCTGAAATGACACCTGCACTGTGATGTCAAAACACAGAATGTCAGTTTAAATATTTAAGCTAAAAAAAAGTGTTCTATCACTTCACTATTATGACTTTTTGTCACTGCAACCATAGTTTATTGCTGTACAAAAGCTTACAGATCATTTCTGCACTAGTTTCTTCACTGAGAAGTGGAACATATTAACACAGATTCCAGGAGCTTTTCAAGGACAGGGCTGAACAGAGTCTTTGTTCTGCTGTCTACTACACTATTATTATTTTGTCACAAATGTGACAGTCAAATGGGAAAAGAGGTCATGTTTTAAAACTGACAGGTTGAATAGAAATGTAAATTTATGCATTGACCCCAGTGCGTGTTTGTGCGTGTGTTTGTGTGCGTGTGTTTGTGTGTGTGTGTGTGTGTGTGTGTGTGTATTATGGTATATTGTTTCAGAAATCCATGAAATCTAAAATTATGGGATGTCTTCTTCAACCTCTGCTCATAATCCCGAGGGCCCTTATATTGTATTGATGTCCTGATTATGTCTTTGTGTCTGTACGTTATTTTAAACTGCAAAAACAAAACGTGTACATACTTTATGAGTTGCAGAAACTCTCTTCTGCCAGAATAACAGACACAGTGCAAAACACCTGGGGCAGGTGTGGAGAGGGGAATTTCCACAAAAGTGTGAGACAGAAAACACAAGGAAGGTCTTATTTGTTCCGGCATGCTACTGTATACGCATGCTAGTGTGGTTGGTGTAAACATTTATTACATGTGCTTGTGTGTGTGTGTGTGTGTGTGTGTGTGTGTGTGTGTGTGTGTGTGTGTGTGTGTGTGTGTGTATTGCAGGTCATAAATTTCCATATTAACTCTTATGGCTGCTGACATTTATCCTGGGTCGCTGATCTATTATATACTGAATTTTAAAAAGGACTCTGTATACCTCCTTTCTGCTTTGCTTTAATGACCATTTTGTGCTTTTAACCCTTCATATATTAAAAAAATTTAAAGCAAGTTGTATTTGACTTTTTATTATTTCATTTTTTTTACCTCTAAGCTCTAATTACCTCTAAGCTCCATCAAAGCTAAACTGCTAAGGATTCACACACCCAGTTTTATAGCTTTTTTTCTAATCCCTACCACCTCTTATGCTTATCGGGATCAGTTTCATATGTGGAAAAGAATTATGAATAATTAGATCAATGCTTTTACACCAAGCTTACCTTGGTAAGATCTATGTGGTATTTTATACAATTATGCTTGTAATCTTTTGGAAGGGATTTTATGTGAAAATATCATACAGTCCCATGACACCATGTTTACTGAAAGACATATTGTGGAGCCATAGTGTAGATCAGGATGCTTTGCACCCAGTAGATTTAGCAGGAAATATTACAGCAGTCCCGGGGCTGCGATTACAAGGAAATAGTAAAGCCATCGGGATAATTGCATAACCACTTTTTTCCCTCCAGCTTCCATCTGTTTCACCCTCACTCTAGATATCATGTTGAACTCTAGATATCATGTGATGCAACTGCATTTACATTTTTAAAAGATTGCTACACATAAATGATATAACTATAGTACATTGTCCTTTATCCTTTCACTCAACTATATGTTGTATATACTTGGATGGAAACACGAATGAAGGAATTGTTTCTCACTTGTTTTCAGCTGTGTTCTGCACACTTACAACTCAGTTTATATGCTTCTGTCATTCAAATCCTTGCCATGCCTCCCATGCATACCACGTACAAAAAGTCCTTTATTTGTCCTTCTCTTGCATAGTGTAATAAAGTGTCTAATTTCATTCATATATTTAGAATTCTAAAGTCAATTTGATATTAAAAGCATATTCCTTTAAACGCTAGCATGAGAGTCACAACATTTTCACGTGATAACATATACTAAGCTCCATGAATTATACTACCATGAAAGATAGAATCAGTGCTTTATAAATACAGTACTTCCAGCTGTCATTGCCTAATGCATGGTTTCCACAAGATAAGCCAGTAGCGATTCTCATTCAGTCAGCTGATATCTCTCCATTCATCTTTTCCCTCCACCGACCCTTACAATAATATCAGCGTGGCCATCACAGGCAGCTATATAAGAACTCATTCCCTCGTTTTAATGATATTATAATGGTGTCTGAGGAAAAAATTAATGATCCATCAGTGCATGTTAATTAAAAAGAGCCCCCTGGGAACTCACCGTAATTGCCAATGATATTCAAACAATCATTCCTTCATCTCACATTTGATGAAATACATTTATGTTATTCCCCTTCTTGCTAAATTTGTTGCCTTGCTTTGTCATGGAAAATAACAGTACTGGCTGCTGATGAAGGAAAACCCTGAGCATGCTTCCATCTCTCTCCATCCTTCTCCATTCCCTCCCTCTCTCCCCTCCTCTACTGTGCAACAAGCGGATTGGATGTGCACTGTCTGGGACAGTACCATTCCTCCAGACAGGGTCCTTCACAAACAAAACCCAGTGTCTTTGACCAGTAATACCACCTGTGCACACATTTACATGCACAGTACCCTCCATTAATATTGGCACCCTTGGTAAATATAAGCAAATAAGGCTGTGAAAAATTGTCTTTTGTTAAAAAAAAATCACAAAAATATTCTGCTCTAATGGATATCAAACAATTGCAAACAAAACAAAGGTTTATCAAAAAAATATCTTTGTTGAATATAGATGTGCAACAATTATTGGCACCCCTGTGAATTCATATGAGAAAAATTGGAGACTGTGATCCAAAACATACATCAAAATCAACACAAGAATGGTTTACTGAACATAAAATCAAGGTCCTGTCATGGTCATCCCGGTCCCCTGACTTGAAACCCATAGAAAACCTGTGGGGTGAACTGAGAACCTCCTCCCTCAGCCAGGGCATTGAAAAAGAAAAGTAATTACTAAGTCATTACCAAGTACTAAGTCATGTTTTGCAGAGGGGTCAAATACTTATTTCCC
>JAFFST010053614.1:17638-37252 GCA_022414735.1 Noturus placidus
GTGCCACCTCCACCTTTTGGATCGCTAACCCTAATAACAACCTGATCGACTGTGTAGCTGCAGGTTCTGAGGTGAGTGATGATACACTGCTGATAAGTGTGATTAATGACCTTTAGGATCAGTGAGAGCTTGAACAGCTAACACAACTACATCTGGCACCTTACAGAAAAACTATTTGTTTCATATTGTTTAAGTGTGTAAGAGAGCTGTATGTAAAAGACAGTGTGTGGGTATGAAAGGAACAGAAAGGGAGAATGAGTCAGAAAAAGTGTGTTTGTTATTGCCTACTGCTGTGTGTTTTCCCTGACTGCCTTTGGTATCATTATATGAATCCATTAATGCAGACTCATATGGGCCTCATGCTGAACACATAGTGTGTGTGTGTGTGTGTGTATGTGTAGTGTGTATGTGTGTGTGTGTGTGTGTGTGTGTGTGTGTGTGTGTGTGTGTGTCCACAGGAAACAGGCTTCTGGTTCATTTTCCACCACGTTCCCACCGGTCCATCAGAGGGCATGTATTCACCAGGCAAAACAGAACACACTCCAATGGGAAAATTCATCAACAATCGAGCCCACTCTAACTATAGGGTGAGAGTATGTATGTATGTATGTATGTATGTATGTATGTATGCATGTATGTATGTATGCATGCATCCACACAAAGTCAATCTCACAAGGATGCTATTGGAAAAGATTTACGATCAATGTGTGAAAGAGAATGCTTGCAAATTCTTCATCTTTCCTTCATCTCATCTACACACCTGAACCTTCTGGGGAGGAAAAGCACAGCCAAGTACATTTTGTTGGTTTCAGTATGCATGATACGCAGAACTTATTCAACACAACATGTTGTCAAAAGTTGGGGGTCGATGGAAATTGAAACTTGATCTGGTTATGGTTTAAACTAGGATTTAGGAGACAAGGGAAAGGAACAATGTGGGAAGAGTATAGTTTAATTTATGAATTATTATGAGGTGCTCACAAGTCAATGTGACAGACAAAACATAAATAAATAAACAATTTTTTTTATACAGCATCCGGAAAGTATTCACAGCACTTATGTACATGTGCTTTTTTTTTTTGTTTTTTATTTTTAACAAAAATACACTGTACTTTAAGTGCCACCTAACAAATGTTCAATAGAAATGTAGAAAACTAGGCATAGATATGGGGGTGTATTTTATGTTTAGGTTTGAATCCCACTTACATATTTTCCAGTTCAAAATGTTTCCCTGTCAATAAATAACATAACATACACATTCAGCACCGCTTATTATATATACACACATTTTATGAACATTATGGCACAATTACTTGATGGCACAATTACATCACAAAACAATGTCCAATGTCCATATTTATGATTCCGTATGTGAACACCCCAAAGGTCAAAAAAGCAAGTGGATTTTGTCTTCGTTTGTATAATCACATTTGACTCACTACCAGCTGGTGAAAAAGTAGGATTAACCAATCAGAAACTTTTTCTGTCCAGTTTGAAAGGAAGCTCGCTACATGCTGTGGTCAGGGATATTGGGGTGATGAGGGATGAAGTACTACAGGTTTATTACAGAAGGAGAAAAAGAAGAGTTGTGCTGGTTTTATAAGATAAAATGCCCCCCCCCCTTAATTAGCACCTTATATAATCATTTTCGGTGAAACTGTCATGAAGGTATTTTAGTTTAGCTGCTTTACTTTAGATCATGCTGTACATTTCCTCATCCCTGCACTGAAATCAGTTACTGGCTACACCACTCCTGGAAATAGAATCACTCTAATAAACACAAATGTCATTTCGTGACCATAAGGTTCTGACTGGCATTCAGTCTTCCCAGAGATAGAATCTTGTAATACTAAGGTCATTATTCGAAAGTGATATTTGTTGATCTTTTAGCAAAATTTTTTTATTCTTTGCTGATATCCTGTCTTGCTTCTGTTTTGGTGAATTCATTTATATATTTATGTCAATAAAGTCCCATGGATTACCTATCAGAATAGGATTAACTCGAATAATGTTGAAATGATTAGCATTAGGTAGCCCAACATCACAAAAGATAATAACTGCAGGACACAAGAATATCCCAACGATTTCTATGGCTTTTGTTGGCTTAGCGCTTTCGGCCAAATCCTGCTGACCGACAACCCCTAGAGAGCTTTCTTAAACTGCCGGCACAGTACTGAATCACACCATTAAAACAGCTCTAGATATTATAATATTGAAATCATTAGTGGATTTAAAAGCATCATTTATACATTGGCTCTTTGATACAAGTATAGGGGTGGACATTATTAATATAGTTCTCTTGAAACTGGTGAAACATGTTAGCAAGTCACAGTTATTTCAGTTATTTCAAATTAATAGTCTTACTTTGTTCCAAGTCTGGAAAGTTGACTGTTTTAATAAAGATAATCAATGCAATTATATATGGTCTTGCAGTACATGAAACCCTAGGCTTATCTGGCAGACATTTAAAAGGCAAGACTATGGTGATATTTGACTGAAAAATAAACTTTTATTTAAAAATATAAATAAATATATATATATAAATAAAAACTCAAATTAAAATTAAACCAAATTTAACCATAACATACAGGTTCATCTCAAAAAATTTGAATATCGTGGAAAAGTTCCTTTTGTTCCATAATGGAATTAAAAAAGTGTAACTTTCATATATTCTAGATTCATTACACATAAAGTGAAATGTTTCAAGCTTTTTTGTTTTAATCTTGATGATTATTACAGCTCAAGGAAATCAACAATCCAGTATCTCAAAATATTAGAGTAAAGAATTTATAATACAGAAATGTCGACCTGAGAAGAGCTCTAATCAGCTAATTAACCTGTAAAGGTTTCCTGAGCCTTTAATCTCTCTGGTTCAGTACACAACCACAATCACGGGGAAGATGAAAGTCAATTTTGCATTTCAATTGGTAATCAAGGTCCCAGAGTCTGGAGGAAGAGTGGAGAGGAACAGAGTCCAAGTTGCTTGAAGTCCAGTGTGAAGTTTCCACAGTCAGTGATGATTTGAGATGCCATGTCATCTGCTGGTGTTGGTCCACTGTGTTTTCTCAAGTCGAGAGTCACTGCAGCGTCTACCAGGAGATTTTAGAGCACTTCATGCTTCTATCTGCTGACAAGCTTTATGGAGATGCTGATTTCCTTTTCCAGCAGGAATTGTCACCTACCCACAGTGCTAAAACTACTAGTAACTAGTTTACTGACCGTGATGTTACTGTGCTTGATTGGCCAGCCAACTCGCCTGACCCGAACCCCATAAAGAATCTATGAGAAACACGAGAGCCAACAATACAGACGAGCTGAAGGCCGTAGTCAAAGCAACCTGGGCTTTGATAGTCTAGAAAATATGAAAGTTCCATTTTTAAAAAATTAAATTATGGACAAAAATAAACTTTTACACGATATTGAAACTATATTCACTTGATTGCCCATCTCAGATGTGTTCTTAATTGGGGTGGTAATAGCTCAGTGGTTAAGGTTCTGTGACCAGTTCAAATCCCACGAGAGGTCCACAAGCCCTCAACCACTCGGCTTTACGCTTGGATTGGACTCTGCTTCCAAGTCATTTTGGGTGAAGATGTCTGCCAAATGAATAAATATAAAATGTAATTGAATTCCAATTCATCTCAAGCCACAAGTTGGCGTGTGTAAAAAATGCTTTTGGCTATGATTTAGTCGCCCTAGGCAACACGGCTTCACAATGAAGAGCTGTTCAGTGAATATGTTTATTTATTTATTTTTACATCAGAAAATGTTGTTCTCCCTTTTTAATCATTAAATTTGAAGGCAAAGCAAGATTTAGAATCATTCTGTGTAATCGGGTGGCCTTGAGGATTAGTAATATCCTCGAGAAAATGGACAACCGCTTAAAAAGAAATCCCCTTCGACAAGGCCCCTTTTTTTTTTTAACTCTTTGCACTTGTTTGTTTTTCTGCATTTTTATGCAGGCGGGGATGATCCTTGACAATGGTGTAAAAACCACTGAAGCTAATGCTAAGGACAAGAGACCCTATTTGTCACTCATAGGGGCCAGGTGAGTCACACAGACACACAGTGCTTTTAGTGGTGTCTAAATTCATAGTTCAACTAAAATGGTATTTACCCACTAGTTCTCTTACACCAAATGGCAGGAGGTTGTTTGTGTAAAATTATGTCTTTTGAGGTGTATATGTTATAATTTGATCAGTTTAACATCATTTGAAATTACGCACAGTACAACTACAGAGTTTTTTTGTCGCAAACCTAAGACTTGAATCATCTACACACCTTCTACCTTTCAGTTATCCACTGCTTGAGACTGTGAATAATTGAACATGTATCTCAATACTCATTCATTCATCTCCAGTAACCATTTCATTTGGTTACGGTGAATCTAGAGCCTACCCAGTTGACAAAAAATGGTCCCCAGGACATCCCATAATTGTCCTCTATGAACATCCCCCGAACATCCATGTAGTACGGATGTAGTACGCACGGATTGTATTCATGCTTCACACTTATACTGATCAGTACATAGTGTATCAACGGCAAAGCAGTAGGTACTGAATCGAATGCTTTTGGTACCGTCACAGTACACAATTTCAAATACAGCCTAGGTGTGAGACAGGAGGTGACCCTGAATTGGACACCAGGCCATGGCAAGACACCATACATACTCATTCACAACTAGGGTCAATTTAGAGTAGCCAATCCACAATACCAGCATGTTTTGAGAGATGGTAGGAAACCCACACACACATGATGCGAACATGCAAGACACAAAATAACCCAAGCTCAGGATTGAACTGGAGACCACACAACTTTAAGTTTAAGCAATTTATTTAAATTTAAGTTTAAACTTTAAGCAATGCTTCCCACTGTACCACAATCTGTCCTGTCCCTGTTCAATATCTTAAAAAATAAAAAGTGGACCATGAAGTCTACAACAGCCAAGACAGTTCCTTTAATTCTATGCCAACATCAGCTTTTACTGTATCATGACAAGTGATTAGTCACACTTCCTCCTCCAGCTTTAGTTTGATAAGGCTTGTCTGTAATGTTGGACAGGTATAGCCCTCATCAGGATGCTGACCCTTTTAAACCCAGAGTGCCTGCTCTCATCCACCACTTCATTGCCTATAAGAACCAGGACCATGGGGCATGGCTCAGAGGAGGAGACATATGGCTCGATGACTGCCAGTAAGTACACTTGAAGGAGAGAAGGAAACAGTGAACCATCAATTCTTTTTCCCTCGTTAATGCACCAGAAAATAATCAGGGAATGAATCAATCAATAAATGTATTTGTCTGTCTATTGGTCTGTCAGTCAGAACGCAGCATCAAAATGGAAACTTGTATGTATCCACGTC
This sequence comes from Noturus placidus, assembly GCA_022414735.1. NCBI lineage: Eukaryota > Metazoa > Chordata > Actinopteri > Siluriformes > Ictaluridae > Noturus > Noturus placidus. Next base: position 23,002 of record JAFFST010053614.1, read on the forward strand.
AAATGTTTAGTTACAACATATTTTACTGTTCAAACCCACGGCTTTCACCTCAATTAACCTTGGAGAGAGAGTGAGAGTGTAATTATGATCATAATCCCTATTTATATTTCATCATTCATGCAGCAGAAATGTTCAAAGTGCTTTACAAGGCGAAAATCAAATTTAAAAAAGAATATATGAAAAAGATTTAATTAAAAAAAAACACCATCATTATGATTACCATTGTTATCATTTAGTTATATCAATCAGTGAATATTAGCTGCATGCTATAATTTGAATAAATTGTGTATAGACTTATTATTAAAAAAATATGTGCTGTTTGGCCGCTATTGACCCCGTGTGTCTTTATTGTCTGCAGGTTTGCCGATAATGGGATCGGCCTCACTCTAGCCAGGTAGGGGTACTAATCGTTCATTTTTTTTTTTTTTTTTTGCCCCTCACACACATTTTGTAATCATAATAAAATAGATGCCTTTATGTTTTCCGAATGCGGCCCAGGCCAGTGTGCTGGGGCTGTAATTGGAAAACGCCATATATGGGAGGCTTCATGAGATGCATTGGGGAAATCGGGGATTTTGAGCAGTTGTGAAAGTAATTCAGTGGTCTGAAGCTAGTGGCTCAGGGACCAGATGAGCATTTACAGCGGGGGCCGCATTTATCTTGGCGTTTCTCTCACACTGCCTGTTTCCGTCTGTGTGTAGTGGAGGTACCTTCCCCGATGATGACGGCTCCAGGCAAGAGGTGAAGAACTCACTATTTGTTGGAGAGAGCGAGAACCGAGGCATGCCTGTCCCTGATGGCCGCATCTGGGGACCGAGTGGTTTGGACCACAGTGGCAGGACTCTTCCTAGAGGAGTGTAAGCACTTACAGTTCCCAAAATTCTTTTCTCCCCTGCTGGTAGTGACATTTTTCATCAGTGTAGCTCATCAGCACCACAGATATTGCTGCAGTTGTAGCTACAAATGGATACAAAGGCATTCTCTTTGGATGCTGAAAGGACCAGGATGGTCTCTCTTCTGAAATTAGCATCAAATAATGTGAACTTTGTGTTTTAAAGAAACAGTTTGGTAGAATAATAAAAAAAAATACACAATTAAACTATGTATTTACTAAAGAGATATTCTTGGAAAGTCATTAAACATTCTTTACAGACACTGATGTGGTTTAATACAAATTTTATTAGCTACTTGAATTAGGTGTGAATCTCTATAGGCCAGTAGCATCGAGTATGAATGTCTTCAGCCATCACTATTATGTGTTCTGCAGGGATTTCCCCATTCGTGGCATGCAGATCTACGATGGCCCCATAAACGTCCAGAACTGCACCTTCCGGAAATACGTTGCTCTAGATGGACGGCATACGAGTGCTTTCGGCTTTCGCCTCAATAACTCATGGCAGAGCTGTCCCAATAACAATGTCACTGACATCACATTTGATGATGTTCCGGTGAGAGGCAACATTCAAATCACATTTCTTTCTGAGAACACTCAGCTTCTCATAATACTGCATGAAGCCACTGGCCTTGAGCTATGAGGAAGTTATGTGGCTAAGCTGTGAATGATCTGACAATAGAGAAAAGAGATGCATGATTTATCACTCCAAAATACAAGTTCTGGAATGTGCTTACCTCCGAATAACAGAGCAAGTGTTACCAATGGGGTTTTAATATATCACAAAGGCTCACACCATTCATTTTTTCTCCATCACTTTCATCCCCTCCATGCACTCCCCCCCCAATCATTTCCATCCACACCAAAAACTATTCACGCATTTCTCACTTGCTTCCATCTACATCATTCACCTCTTTTCTTTAACTTCTACCCACTTTTTCTTGATTACTTCCCTACACTTTTCCACTTTTCCTCCATCACTTCCACACCCCCACCCCATTTATTATTCATTTCACTCTATTTTATCCACATTTTCTCAGTCACTTCCATCTACCATCAGTGCACTCCAATTCTGCAACACGTCCATCCGGTTATTTCACTGTCTACAACCCTGCCCCCAGTTTTTTCATCTATGGGATCCACTTCTTCTGAATCACTAAATTAACTTTCTCCATGACTTCCATCCACTGTTTTTTAATCACTTCTATTCACTTTTCTCCACCTCTTCCAACTATGCGATGCACTTCTTCCTTATTACACCAAGATCCCTTTTCCCTTCATCATTCCATCCATCCAGTACTTTCATCTACTTTTCTCCACCACTTCTTTTCATGCCAAATACTTTTTCTCAATCACTCCATCCACTGTTCCTGCATCATTTTCACCCACTTCATCTACTGCTTTCTTGCACAGCATCAACTTTTTCTCCATTATTTTCATCACATCCTCCACATGGTCCCCATCAATTTCATCCACTCCATCCACACATTTTTAACTTCTCTTTACTCCAACTATGTTGACTCCTTCACCTCCCCAGCTACTCTACTTTTTTCCATTACCTCCTTTTTTACCATCCACTTTTCTCCATCACTTGCATTCACATTATCTGCTTCGCATCCACTCTTTTTACATTTTCTCTTCTGATTGTAATGTCAGTTAAAAATATTTTTACAATGTTAATCAACAAACAATCATTTGACACTAAGATCTGATTGTGCCTTCAGATCACGTCTCGAGTGTTCTTTGGAGAACCAGGTCCCTGGTTCAATGAGATGCACATGGATGGGGATAAGACCACCATTTTCCATGATGTGGATGGCTCAGTAAGCGAGTACCCTGGTGCCTTCTTGGTCAAAGAGGACAACTGGCTCCTGCGCAACCCTGATTGCATCGACGTGCCAGACTGGAGGGCCGCCATCTGCAGTGGGCACTATGCCCAGGTAAGAGCTAACTCTGATGCCAACTAGTATTTTTTAGGGTGTATACACACACACACACACACACACACCTCTAAAAAAAAACTTCACTTGACATGTTTATTCATGCCATGAGCTGTCAACTTGTCAGAAAGAAATCATAAAACAAGGCCTGTCTGTAGTGAGGAAAGTTACAACAGCAGCTTACTAATAATAAATCAGACTAGAGATTCCAATAATATATATTTTTTATTTAGATCAAAGGAAGGTCACATACCATGGCAAAATATAATCATAAAGTATACATATAATTTAAAAGTACCTTTACAAATGCATATTAATTGGAAATTATTACCATTGTAATGGGCCCAAGCACAGAATTTACTTAAGTAATTAAAAACCTTAACTGAAAATTTGACTCAATTGGTTAGAGTTTAATCACTCAGTAAATATATTTTCATTGGATTCCTGTTTCCACCTGTTGAACTTAACATGCTACCCACTGCACTGCCAAAGCACAGGTAGCATAGTGCAGTGGTTTTCAAAGTGGGGGCCGAGGACACCTTGGGGGCTTTGGCAGTGCAGTGGTTTTCAAAGTGGGGGGCCGTGGACCCCTTGGGGGCCTCCAGGGGGCGCCACGGGGGCCTCCAGAATTTGGTGTGAAAAAAAAAATTCTCACTCTCAGACAAGGGGTCGTCGGTCGTCCATATATTACGTCATCAAATGGTTGGGGTGAAGGGTACGATGATGTCTGATGACGATGGGGGGGGGAGTTCATGGACGTGATTACGTCATCAATGTATTTGCATCTTCCCCGTGTTTAGTGTCACCACTGTCACGTTCATCATTTACTTATTTACTTACTGAAATATTTGCAAATTACCAAAATAACAAACAAACAAACGGAAATTCTGACGTCACATGCACATCCTGTGGCGTATTATACGTATTATACGCCACTGGATGTGCGTGTGACATAAGTATTTCTGTGGTATTGTAACAAAGTACAAAATATTAGGAGATAATTCCCGACCACACATGGCAGCCCCAGACCCCCTAAAAGTAAAAGTAAGAAATTAAAAGTGTACATCTAAGATGGTGACGTTATCGGGGGGTAAAGGGCCTGATGATGTTAGATGACATGGAGACGTAATATATGGACGACCCCCAACCACACACACACACACACACACACACACACACACACACACAATAAATTCCTAATGTAATGTAATGTAAAGATGTAATTATTAATAAAAAGTTGGATATATTCAGAAGTCTGTATTTTTAATGTGTTTTAAAGATATCTTGCAAAATTGGAGCCTCGGTCAAATGTCAATGCCATTTGTGGGGCCTTGCCCTGGAAAAGTTTGGGAACCACTGACATAGTGGATAGAGCACTTGTAATACTGAAGACAGTAAACTGGGGAAAACTGAAAACGAATAAAGGGGAACTAAAAAAAGTTTTTTGTCTCTTTCTTTCTCAAGAGAAGGAACTTGAAAATAGTGATGGGCGCTTTCAAAACACTGCTTCATGAAGCTTCGAAACCTTTGCAAATGTTTTGTTTCAAATAAGTGTTCTGGCACGTGTATCAAATTGGGCAAGGCACTTACAAGGCTTCTTTACATCATTACTGTTTCGAAATGTTAAAACATTTCCATGGATCGCCACTAGGGGTGTTGATCTCCAGGTGAAACTATGTTTAATAAATAATTGAATCTGTTCTCTGGTCATTTTTACTATATAGGTTTATAAAACTGAAATTATTCCAGTGTTTGCACTGATCCATGGTCAGTGCTTGCCTCAGGATGTCTTGCTTATTATCTGATGTGAATTCCCACCAAATTTCCTGATGAAAATAAAGAAGACATGACCAGATGTTGTGGGTTATTACATAGAAGAGAGAGGATTTGGACAGTTTTGTATTTATTAATCTTCATTTTTTCATGACCAAAATAACCTATAATTATTCACAATGAGGAGCCTACAGGTTACAAAACCAAGCTCAGGAAGTTGTCAGACAGATGTTAAAAACTCAACACATAAATAAAACCCCACAACAATAAAAACAAAATTCTACTTTTTAAATGGCTCATACAACGATGTGGACAGGCACATGTCACCTAAGATTCAAACCCAATGCAACAGCATACCGGTCGAGAACACCATCAGCTCCCCCTCACACTTCCTTGTTTGACATAAACACAACATGTAGGTTATAATTTGTCAATGCTTGTCTGACTCGTTGTCAAGGTTGTTTCAGATCGATACCTACAGGTGACACAAGGTGTCACCATGGAGATGGGTGTTGGAATATTCCGAAAACTTGACACAATACAGCACATTTGCTTCAACTGCTTCAGTGTTCCACAAAGGCTTTGTGAAACACTGAAGCAGTTGAAGCAAATGTGATGTATTGTGTCAAGTTTTCGGAACAATCCAACACCTGTTTTTGTCCAACACCTGTGTGACAAAGCCTCACTCTGCCCACCACTATGGCTAGGTTGACAAGGCAAGGTCAACCTGGCACAGGGGGAGCGCTAGAGTACTAGTTTCAAAATTACCAATACCAACTCAGTCCTGCCTTCACAAAGTGAACTCAAACCTGAGCATCAAGTAACTTAAATAGAGCCATGAACAGACGTGTCTGATTGAGAGAAATTAGCTGGCGGACTGCTCATACCTCCCTCTGGTGGCAAAAGTCGACCTAGCAGGCAAGCCAGCTTTAAGCCTGGTTACTGCATACACAATGTAAACTTAGATTAGCATGAAGGACATCTGACGCTAGCTTGGTTCCATCATGATAAACACAACCTCTCTGACAAACAGAGCAAAAATCACGAACCTAATCTTACCAAATTTAATGTGACCTGCCAAATATTAAGACCGTTATCTACGAAATGAGTTTGATTTAAAGAGAAGATAAAACTGTATTAAAAAGTAATAACCAGTAATTCATCTAGCCAGCCTGCCTGAACTCCAGCATGAAGGAACTCATAAGTTGAAAACACACCGTTCTCTAAGCTTACTCCTGTGAAAAGTAATTGCTTGTTGTCTTTCTTTCAGGACTCAATGATTCATACATACAAATGCTGCACATAACGGCATTTTCACCAGTTCAGTTCACCTCAGTGGTGTCTTAGTTGTTCTTAAGTCTAAGCAGCAGCTAGATTTCATATATCCATAGTTAAATCCCGCTCAATTTATGTGTGCCTTAGATTTATATCCAGGCCCGGAACCCAGCAAATCTAAATCTGAAGATGGTGAAGGATGAGTATCCGGACAAGCCGCTGGAACTGGTAGGAGCTCTTGGGAAGAAGCATCACTATCAGCAGTTTCAGCCTGTAGTCATGCTGGCTAAGAGCTACACGGTGCATTGGGACGCGGCCGCACCGGCTGAAGTCACTGTGTGGATTATCAACTTCAACAGGTCAGTAACAACAGACTCAACCAAAAACCGTAACTAGTTTCCACTGGACATTTATTACTTTATTTACAGTCAGGTTTTCTTAAAAAAAAAATCTAATGTTATTACTCATTCATTTATTCTTCATTCTTCATTAACTAGGAGCAGTAAAGAATTACATTATATTGACTTTTAAAAGCTGCGTTTTACAGTTTATGCAATGAAATGGATGCATGTCAGAAATGTTCATATTGCTCTGATGTTGCGTGTTGCTGATTGACCAATCCATGTTTAAATCTTCAACAGTTTAAACAGTTATTGGTTCCCAAAATGTTGTGGACAATAGGGACATTTGTTTGTGGTTCCTAAAACATTCTGAAAACAAATCTTTTATGTTTCTGTCCCCTCCACCCCACTTTCTAATTTCCGAACATTTTCTTTATGTGAACATAGCATTTGTGTTTTGTTTATTATTATGGGTTAGATAATGTTCCCCTTTTAAATAATGGGAACATTCCCAGAACGTTACTTCGTTGTTCCAAAAAATTATACTTATTCACCAAGCCTTCTGTTGTGAGACCACTAAACGATGTTGGTTATAATGCAGTACTGCAATAGTTTTTTTAAATGTATATTTTCACTGTGTTAATGATCAAAATGATCAGAATGTCTTGAAAAATGATTATTGATATTTCAAAAGATCATTAGGTAAAAGATCATCATCTTGTCTAATGTTTTGATGAACATGTGCTATAAAAATAGTTCTCTCCCACCACCTAGTGTGCATAAGGAAGATCAGCAAGAAACACTACATCTGACTTAACGTGACCATATTTTCTCCAAACCTCTGCCAACTCTTGACAGGAACGACTGGATAAACATTGGCTTCTGTTACCCGAAAGGCACAACGTTCATCATCATCTCTGACCTTCATAACCGGCTCACCAAGGAGACGAGGAAGACGGGGATGTTTCTGAAAACAGCTCAGAGGGAAAAGATCAGCCACACACACCAGACAAGAGGTTATTACTACTGGGAGGAGGATACTGGGTAAGAGACCCTCTGCTCTCAGCATGTTTTATATAGGTACTAATGTTTGAATTGTTTATTAATTGTCTTATAATAAATAATATTCTATAATATGATAAATAATAATAATCATATTATTATTTAAACAAATACTACATGTAATAACAATAGTACAACTAATAATACTTATTATTTAAGAATATAATTATTATCCTCTGTCACTCATGTTGTTGAGATGTTTGGAGTTGATGTGTGTGTTTAATTGCTGGTATCGCTCTGTGCAGGTTGCTCTTCCTCAAGGTCCAGGCTCACAATAACAGAGATACATATGCATTCTGCTCAGTGAAAGGCTGCGAGAGAGTGAAGATCAAGGCTAACATCCCGAAAGGCAGTGGCCCTAGTGACTGCATGGCAAAGGCCTACCCCAGATATGCCGAGATGCCCGTAGTGGATGTACCCATGCCCAAGAAACTATCCCACTCCAGCCTAGTAAGATGGATCTGAAAGCCTTTTATTAAATAGTTTATTATGGATATCCTTCCACATTTCCAATTTAGTCATATCTAACTCTCAGTATGGTAGTGGGCCCTTTATAAGTTCCCTTATATCACACCTATTTTTATACACAATTTTGTCATTTAATGGCTATTTATCATACTTTATATTCTATCTGCTGCTGTTATTTAGAAACCTTTATCACAGCTTAGTCAGGTTCAGTTTTGAAATGATCCTTTTGTCTTCTTACAGCCTCAAACATCTGAGCACTTTCTGGAAGTCAAGGTGGAGTCTTACACTACTCGTTTCTTCCATATCAAAGAAGACTTTGCCTACACTGAGGTAAGAAACAGACACATTTTACACATATCAGCCATAACCATGTACATTACATTAATAACCAATTAATGTATCCAGTTAATATCTGAATAGATCCTTATTTTCTATGCATATGCTTTCAAATTTCTTCTGTTCGTCTATTTCTGTTACACACTATATTTTGTATATACGCAGCTTTTCCAAAAGATTGTATATGAGCTATCCAAAACCGAAATAAAAAAAATAATGATTAATAATAAAAGATCTTGGCCAATTTTTTCTCATACAGGCCAATGGTAAGAAGCTCTACCAGTCAGAAGATGGAATCCATCTGACAGTGCTGGATGGCCACAGTGGCAAAGTGATGGAGACGAAAGGCTTCAGGAATGCTGTACTGATGGGCATTCCTGCTCAGATCGAGAACTATATCAACAGCCTGAACGACGAGTATGTACACACATTCACGCCTTAAACTATAGCACTTTTTTCCTAGACAACCTGTAATCCCATTTCACTTGACCCCTTACCAAATGACATGTACCATAACTAGTAACCTGTGATAAATATTTGCCCGGGTACCACAAGCAGGGACCTAGAGTATGGGTGGAGCAAGAAATAATGCAGACCACTGATTGGTGAAATGCAGTTGTGGACTTTAACTCTAATCAGAATAGCTTTTCTCTTGAACAATAGAGTACAGCATTACTGTCTTTTCAAATGTCTTTTCTTGTGGCTTTAGATGAAATATCACAATTTTATTATACAACATAATGTTTGAGATATGTTTCAGTTGTTTGCCCAAGGCAATAATTCCTTAATGCTCAATTTTATCACCTTAGATTATCTCTATATTGCCATACCTGACTTGATTAGTATTTACTGATCCATTGGTTGGTTGTATAAATAGTTCTCAATTAACTACACATGCCCATCCTCCACCTTTTATTGATAGTGTTATACCTTGATAAAATCGACACAGGTACCTGACCAGAGTTTGAATAGGTCTGGATTTGTATTAGTAACTAATGTGCCAGAGCACACTGTAACAATATTTTTCATCATTCTGTAACACATACCATTTTCCAGCACATACTGTGATTTACAGTGAAAATGCATGGAGTGAAATAATATTCATGCCTGTAAATAAACACAACTAAGCAAGCAGAAATAATCATAGCCAGAGTCAAACATACACTGTCAATACAGCTGACAGGCATGCTTTAATATTTAATAAAAAAAATAAAATAAAAATATTATCGAATACATAACAGCTAATGAATTAAACATAATGTCAAATAATGCTAGAATATTGATATTTCTATACACTATGACTTGTATGTATACAGTTAGCATCTTTGTGCATATGTGTGTGTGTTTGGGTGTGTGTGTGTGTGTGTGAGAGAGAGCGAGAGAATCTCTGTTTGCATACATTTTATATATTTTTTCCTCTGTGGACTGAATATTGAAGTGGCAAACGGTAGATCAATTTATTGCTGTAAGTAATTTGATCTGTATTTGTGGACACAGTAACAATTTTTTTTTAAACCATCTTCTTTGTGCATTTCCAGCTCTATAGTGATGATTACCTCCAAGGGCAAGCTGGTTACTAGAGGACCTTGGACCAAGATACTTGAAAAGCTGGGCGCTGACCCTAATGTGAAATTGAAAGGTAACAAACAACATTTCTAAAGATTTACTTGGAAATTTCTTGGACTCATTCTGTTTTGGTAATATATGAAGATATAGGAGAACAGTAGCTGAGCAGTTGGTGTGTTGGAAGCAGGAAAAATGAGCAAGCATAAGGATCTGAGTGACTTTGAGTGACAAGTGCTAAACTGTGACGGGTAGAAGAGCCATCAGAGCCAGGGTCAGAGCATCTCCAAAATGGCAGTTCTTGAGGAGTGTTCCCAGTATGCAGTGGTTAGTAACTACCAAAAGTGGTCCAAGGAAGGAAAACTGGCTATAAAGTTATCTGTCTGGTCCGATCCCTCAGAAGAGCTACTGTTGCACATTCCATGTATTTCCATATAATACTGTGAACTAATACATTTTAAATTGCATATAGCTTACATGGACATTAGGGGGCAATAATGCTTTACTGCTGTGGACAAGTAAAATAGAGAGCCTTATGGCCTTACTGTTACTGTTTATATTGAAATGTAAAGTTATAATAAATTCATGATATCATCATTTGCTGCACTTGCTCGCATGCCATATAACCCGTGCTGCCAAATGACTAAAGGTCCACACGTACCTCATACCATCATGGAATGACAGTGATAAACTGAATCTAATTGCAAAGATACATACTTTGATGGCAGTGTCTCAGAACAGAGCTTACAGCTGGGCCGCTCACTCTCAAAAACTGGAATGCCACATTAGCATCGGTTACATTTAGGTTATTTTGGGCCAACATTTGCCTCAGCTGCCTACAACTGAGACACATTTGGCCTATCAATACACTTACAGTATAATTTAATATAACTGTCTTACATGCTTATCACTTTGGAAAATACTGTTATAGAAAATAATCATGCAAAGTTCTCTGTCCTGAAGAATCTCGCCAAAATTCCAGTGAATTCCAGAAAAAAAAAATACAACCATTCCAACAGCTATGCTGAGAATGCTGAATCTGTAAAGGCACTGATGAATGTGCCTCAGTAATTCATAGTGGGGTTTTTTTCAGCAGGAAAGCTCAGATATAGCTATGAAATTCATAACATTTCCCAGAATGCTCAGCATGTGAAAGGAACATGCCACACATATGTGTTAAACAGAGAAATGTGCAGACCCACATGTTGAAGCCATAGGATTTTTACTCCTGCCCCTCCTTTCTCATCCTACTAACATATGTTAGTCTCAGTTCCCTGGGGAAATTTCTGCATGTTCAGTGCGTGAGATCTTCTCAGAACATAGCTGAATTTATACTCTATTTCTTTAGGGAGAAATCTACTGAACAAAGTGAAAGGGTGTGTGTGATTGAAGCTCAAAATTTATAATATTCTTGGATATTTGACCTAAACAACATGTATTAGTGTTTCGACCCACAGCAAAGTAGAAAGTCAAGCAGAGCTGCAAGCAGAGCTTAAGCGGCCAAACACTATTTTCTCAGCCACGGTTTTTGCATGAGGGAAGACCAAATGCCATTCAGTACTTGTTCCCAAGGATGGCAATTTGATGGCAACATGCCAAGACATGCTGCCAACACACATTAATTTGTGTATGGACAAATGTGTTACGAAGAAAGAAGTGGAAAAAAAAAGTATTTGACAAAAATCTAAATGCCACTTAATCCAATATGGTGGAAATTGACATGGTGTAGGTCACAGTATGCTTGCCTTGCATCTTCTCAGCTGGGAGTTCGAATCCTACCTATGCTTTTTGTGCATGGAGTTTGCCTTTTCTCCCCATCCTTCAGGGGTTTACTCTGGGTACACCAGTTTACTTCCTCAGTCCAAACACATGCGGTGTGGGCTGATTGGCATTTTCAAACTGTCCATAGTGTCTGAATCTGTATGCGCAATTGTGCCCCGTGATGAGTTGGCACTCCAAATCCAGAATGCTGGGACAAAGGCTTCTTCTAAGCCAAACATATTACATATAAATCAATAATTATCTCTTTAAGAATATCTGTTGTTACCCAGATGAGGATGGGTTCCCTTCTGAGTCTGGTTCCTCTCAAGGTTTCTTCCACTTAACACCTTAGGGAGTTTTTCCTTGCCATTGTCGCCACTCAGTGGCTTGCTCAGTTGGGATAATTTCTCACCTTTACTATATGTATACTGTGTTTACATGTAAAGCTGCTTTGAGACAATGTCTGTTGTAAAAAGCGCTATACCAATAAAATTGAATTGAATTGTATTGAACCTTGTACATCCATCCACTTTTACATTTCTGCCCTTCCCATAGTGAAACACATCCTGCTGCTCTAAATTGGCAGATGTTGTTGAAAATTAACATCTGGACATTTTTATTGCAACCTCTAACATCACAGCTAAAAAGAACACACAAACACACCCACACATTCTGAGGTAGCGCAGTGATAATGAATCTTGTTTTCTGTTTCTCTGCAGATAAACTGGCGTTTGTGGGTTTTAAAGGCAGCTTCCGTCCTGACTGGGTGAGAATGGCAGTGGATAAAGAGCATGCCAAGCTTCACCAGGTGCTACCAGTGCCCATAGTTCGGGCAATGAAGCTCTAAGATCCTCCAGCGCCACCCCTGATCACTTAAGCACAGCCACGACTACTGAACTCCGACAGCCAATCTAAAGCAAGCATGCGTTCGCGTCACTCCTCTCATCCGGATCGGTATGTGATGTCGATGTACGTGATAATGTGGACATTATGTGACTCTTTCAGATTGTGTTGTCAGTGTGAATATAATTTCTGCAAAATGAGAGAGAAAAATGTGAGAAAGACGCACCACATTCCTTGATTTTTCTTTCTTTCTGCCCTCTCTCTGTGGTGTTTGTCATTCCAAAAAAGCAATCATGTTTTCTATCCTGTAAAAAAAAAAAAAAAAACTTTTCAGATTGTAAATGTTGTGAGGTCTGAGATTTTCGCCATTTCATTATAGCATACCGAATTTTGTGGTCAGTTTATTGTAGCATACAAGAGAACCAGAAGGAAAAGAGCATGCAGGCTAATTTAATGAATAGCTGCATGGGGGAAAAAAAGCACAGCTATGTATATGCATTTGGGTTTAAACCTGTGATAAGATTTGACAACGTGTATTCCATCAGGCAGGGAAATAGCCGAAATAGCTGGTCTTTTTTCGGAGGTCATGATTTGTTAGTGATTTGTATGTTTTATGTGTTTCTAAAAACCTTCAGATTGATAACAGAGATATATTTTCTACTTATTTATTGTACAGGCAATATTCAGCAAATTCAGAATGGACATCTCTTTTAAGTTGTAATGTAATTCTGTCCGACCTGTAAAAAATGCATCTTAACAAAATTCCACATTCTTGTATTATTGGAAATTTGCATACATTACCCTTGAGTTGTACATTGATGTGCTGTAAATGTGACTGATTTTAAAGTAATGTATCACTTTGAATCAAACCTTTTGTAAAGAAATAAATGATAAAGATATGACTTGTCTTACTGCTTCATGCTATTTTGTTGTTTGTATATCTAATTTCCGTGTGCTCACTTTGATCTCTCTTTCTGAGTGCAGTGAACATTGAGAGACATATGAAAGTAGCCATAGATTCATAACAATATGATTTTCATGCAAATATATGCAATATTTTTAAAAAAGATACACCACCTTCACTGGAGCTGACAGCTACAGAGGCTATGCCTCCTGTTACGATAATAGTCCATCACTCTAAGAACATTTAGTCAAGTAACAAAATTCTGATCAGCTGTGATGTTTCTTAGTTAAAGGGGAGGTTAGTAGATGGATTTTATGCTGTATTCACCCTCTGTGCTATGGGTGTGGTTCTCAATACCGTTAGAAACCATGTGGAATGTTGTACTCCTTCACATGAAGTGCAAAAGGCATTTAGAAATAACAAAACAAAACTGTAGCTGTGTTAGCTTTCAGCCATGAAATTACCATCACAGAAAGTGTAAAGCTCTGGGTGGGGGTACAAAGGAAGTGTGCTTTGATCATGACTGCCAAGTATTTCATGATCATGAGAAAACAAAAAAGAGAAAAATAATAACGCATGGTCTCTTAGGGCTTCCCGGTTAAGTGTTTAGTATTTCTATAAAAAAAAAAGTGTAATAGTAAGAAATAGCCATTGTTCACAAATAATAAATTGTAGTGAGGGTCACTATGTTACTACATTACCATTACTACGTTATTTATTCTGGTACACTGTATACTTGTCAACACATAAAATAAACATGAGCAAAAAAGGCTATGAGAAATTGTCTATTATTGTCTAATATTTGATCTTTTCTTACAAAAATAAAAAAAATATTCTGTGCTCATGGATATCAAACAATTGCAAACAACACAGGCTTATATATATATATGATTAAGGGAATTTGGCCTATGTGTTACTTCATATTTATACCCCTGTGAAACAGGAAGTCATGGTTGAACAATTTCCCATACTTAGTCACTCAGATGTACTAAAAAAATCATCAATGGGAATATACTTCAAATATATTTTTCTCATATGAATTCAAGGGGGTGCCAATGATTGTTGCACAACTATATTTAACAAAGTATATATA
>JAFFST010053614.1:37272-57687 GCA_022414735.1 Noturus placidus
ATATATATATATATAAACTTTGTTAAATATAGTTGTGCAACAATTTCTCATTTGTAAAATTGGGTAAGACCAAGGAATATAGCTGTGATGTGCAGCAAAAGGTTATTGAGCTTCACAAAATGGGAAGTGGCTAGAAGAAAATAGCAAAAACATTGAAAATGCCCATTTCAACCATCAGGGCAATAATTAAGAAGTTCCTGTCAACTGGAGATGCTATTACCTGGATTTGGACGTGTGTCTATATTGTCTCAACAGACTGTGAAGAGGGTGGTTTGAGTGGCCAAAAGATCTTCAAGGATCACAGCTGGAGAATTGCAGATGTTAGTTGTGTTTTGGGGTCAGAAAGTCTCCAAAACGACAATCCGAAGTCACAGACATCACAAGTTATTTGGAATGGTTTCAAGAAAAAAAGCTTCTACTCTCATCCTCTACTTGCCAGACACTATTGGAACTTCAAAAGGGATCAGGTTCTATGGTCAGATGAAACCAAAATAGAGCTTTTTGCCAATAAACACCAGAGGAGGTTTTGGTGCACACAGAGAGGCAGCCATATGGAAAAGTTCTTCATGCCCACGGTTAAATATGGTGGTAGCTCTTTAATGTTTTAGGGCTGTTTTTTCTGCCAGAGGACCTGGAAGCTTTGTTAGGATACATGGTATCATGGACTCTATCAAATATCAACAGATATTAAATCAAAACCTGACTGCCTCTGCCAGAAAGCTTAAAATGGGCCGTGTTTGGATCTTCCAGCAGGACAATGATCCAAAACATACATCAAAATCAACACCAATATGGTTTACTGACCACAAAATCAAGGTTCTGCCATGGCCATCCCTGAAGAAGAGAGTCCACCAACATGGACCTCGAAATTTTAAGGATCTGGAGAGATTCTGTATGGAGGAATGGTCTCAAATCCTTGCCATGTATTCTCCAACCTCATCAGGCATTAAAGGAGAATACTCAGAGCTGTAATCTTGGCTAATCCTTGCCAATAATTGTTGCACACCTATATTTAACAAATATTTTTATGAATCTGTGACTTGTGTGTAATTGTTTGATATCCAAGAGGGCAGAGTATTTTTGTGATTTTCTATTCTTAACAAAAGATCAGAAGGTTAAACATTAAAGACATTTTCACAGCCTTTGCTCATATTTACCGGTGAGAATATTAGTGGAGGGCCCTGTATGTAAATTGACTCAGGATACGTACACTGAATATCTGCTGTCCAATGCAAAGGTTTATCCCTGCCTTGGGCATGCAGACCTGACTTCCCCTTCTTCCATCACTTATATTATATTGTGGACTCACTACCTGCTTCCCAACCTTGCATCACTTACTACATGTTTCCCTTTCTAGCATTATTTACTTACAATCAGCATCCATTTGTTTTATTGCTTGCTTCTTTCCTGCTTCCCATTTCCTTACTTGCTTGTTCCCATCTGCTTGCCATTTCTTGCATCCTAACTAAAGGGAAGGGCGCACGGTGGCTTAGTGGTTAGCACGTTCGCCTCACACCTCCAGGGCCAGGGCCATGTGTGTGCGGAGTTTGCATGTTCTCCCCGTGTGTCGGGGGTTTCCTCCGGGTACTCCGGTTTCCTCCCCCAGTCCAAAGACATGCATGGGGGGCTGATTGGCGTGTCTAAAGTGTCCGTAGTGTGTGAATGGGTGTGTGAGTGTGTGTACCCAGCCGTGTGACTGGCAGCAGCTACACGCCGGTCCCAAGCCCGGGGAGGGGTAGGGAAAGCAATGGCAAACTACCCCACTACTTCTGTCGACATGCTTTGTGGTTCGCGTTGATGGCATACGTGGGCCATAAAGTGACCGACGGTCGGTCTCGACTAATCGGTGATAGATAGAACTAAAGGGAAAGGGAAGCCTCTCTTGCATTGCTGGTGTCCTTCCTGCTTCCATGGCTTGCTTCCTAACTACTTCCCTTTCTTGCATCGCTTGCCTCCTACCTGATTCCCTTTCTTCCGTTGCTTGTGTCCTGTCTGCATCCATTTCTACTTACTTCCCTTTCTTCCAACGATGAGTTAATACATATTCTTCTTTCTAAAATCGCTTATTTTCTACCTGCTACCCTTTCTTATATTTCTGAGTTACTACTTACTTCTCTTTATCTTGCTGAGTTACTACCTACTTTGTTTTCCAACATTGCTTACATACTACTTTCCAACTAACAGAATTGTTATTCGCTGTCAAACATTCAAAATTATACTGAGGCCACACCAGACCTCCAATCAGCCAATGCACACACAGCCCTCAAACCCTTTTGCAGAACATAACCGTAGCCAGACAAAGAGAAAAAACATAGAGAGGGGGGGGGGGGGTTAGTGTGTACCTTAGCAGTACAGATGAGACATTTTTTGTGTCTTCTCTACAAAGCAATGCTGAGTTTATATCCCCTTAATAGCCCCTAGAGAGGAAGGGAACAGAAAATGAACGAATGCATTAAGGCTCAGGAGAGTTCCTCTGACTGCTGTGACAGGCCTCGTTCGTCTGGAGTTCTCTAAATTCCTTTTAAAACCTCCAGGTGGATTTCATGTTTGAAATGATTGGATTATTTGAGTTTCATCTCCGTTACGCCTCTGTTCCAGTGCACAAACACATTCTTACTTAAAATAAAGACTCCATATTTCATTTTGGGCTTTGTTTCTTTTCTGTAACTCAAAAGCATGTCATTGTTTGTCTCACACCACAGATTAAAGAGGTAACACTGAAATCTAGTTTCATTACAGATCAAATATGTGGGCCATTTTTATATACACTCCATGGTAGGTAGTGTCTTGGGTCCAGAGCTTGCTTTAAGAAGCAGAGTGTGGCACAGATACATAATTTGAAAAACATTTTATGCATTAACTAATAACATGGTTGCTTGTTATTAAAATATACAAAGGAATTTGGAGTACAATAATTAAGCATCAACAACTTATATTTCAATAAAATAAAAATATATATCTAGCTAGTTAAACAACACCTTGGCGTTATACTGGGATGTGTATACACACACACAGTTGTGCCCAAAAGTTTGCATACCCTTGCAGAATTTGCTAAATCTTAATACTGTTAACAAAATAAGAGGGATCATAAAAATCCCATGTTTATTATTTATTTACTGTCCTTAATAAGCTATTTCACATATGTTTACATATAGTCCACAAGACAAGATAACGGCTGAATTTATAAAAATTACCCCGTTCAAAAGTTTACATACCCTTGATTCTTAATACTGTACGTCATTGCCTCGATGATCCACGACTGTTTCTATGTTTTGTGATAGTTGATCATGAATCCCTTGTTTGTCCTGAGCAGCTAAACTGTCCATGTTCTTCAGGAAAATCCTCCAGGTCCTGCACATTATTTGCTTTTCAGTATATTCTGCTAGACTGGCTAGACGATGATGAGCTCCATCTTTTCACACTGAGGACAACTGTGGGATTTATACACAACTATTACATAAAATGCAAACATTCACTGATGCTCAAGAAGATAACACGAAACATTCAGAGCAAGGGGGATGTAAACTTTTGAACAGGATGATCAGTGTAAATTGTTAGTATTTTGTGTTCTGGGAGACATGTAAATATCTTCTTTAGCACCTGAAAGGCAGTACTAAATGTGGAAAAAAGATCTTTAAACAAAATAACAACTTATACAATCATCCTGTTCAAAGGTTTACATCCCCCTGGCTCATAATGTGTTGTGTTACCTTCTCGTAAACTTTAGAAAGGTGTAAATTTTATAAATTCAGCTACTGTCTTGTCGACTATATGTAAACTTATGTGAAATAGCTTATTCAGGACAATACTCAAAAACAACATGGGATTTTCACGATCCCTCTTATGTTGTTAACAGTATTAAAATTTAGATTCTGAAAGGGGTATGAAAACTTTTGGGCACAACTGAGATATTTATACATATATCCATCTTTGATTTAAGGTACATCATTGTAAGGTATTCTTATACCTTTAATTAGCTTCTCATTTTTACACAAAGTAGCTTTAGATAAATTCAGATATAGAGCTAGACCCCTAATGAATAAAAAAAAAAGAAAGAAAAATAGAAGAGTACAGAAGGATATGATAGGACAATATTAAATATGTTTTAAATGTTTACTTATATATTTTAGCTACCATTTTATAATTGGCACCTATAATAAGCAGACATAGTGGAAAAGTGACACCAGTAGTGTTCATGCCCAATATGGTGCATGGGGAGACTCATTATTTCTAGTAAGAATATCCAATAAAGTCTTAGGAAGGCTTTGAGACAATAAAGCTGCAGTAATGTATTACAAGTGTGTTTTTATTTTGATTCAAAATGCAATATGTTGATCTAAAGTGACTTATAATGATGAGGTACAAGTAGGATTATATGATAAGGCCAAATCATTTTAATCATACATCATTTCACTTCAATTGTTTTTAAAATGAATAGATCAATATAGTGGAACAATGCTTGAATAAAGAGGGACCAAAAAAAGATAACAGTATACTGAATGAAGTCCTTTCTGACAGATGTTAAAGCAGGTACCTGCTGTAAGCAAATAATGATGTAGGAGCAGCTGCATGGTATCATTCATTCAACCATGTATAGTAATGAGGCACTACATGTCTGAACATAGCGCCTGAAACACTCTCGGCAACTGGGCTCATTAGTTCTTCTCAGAGTGTAGTCTCTGTTTCAGGTATCAATTCCCCTTTGTTCTGCTCCACAAACCTTGTCGATATCAGTGCCGTCATAGATCTTGTTTGCTTTTATTCACTCGGTTGGCTGCGTTCTTGTCCTTCTTCTTCTTGGTCTCATTTTGAGCTTTCTCCTTGTTGGCTTTGTTGGCCGCTTTCCCAGGAAACACCTGGCCCTCCACAGTCACGTCCTCACACCGCTCCTGGAGGGTCAGGAAGTCTTTAATCTCCCAAGCATAGCTGCCATCACGTAGCATGAAGATGACACGGTTGGAGCCCACCACAAACCTAAAGAAAGGAAGTTGAAACAGGAAGGAAAGCCATTTTTCATACAGTATTTCACAAATACATTTGTTTCTTCACAGTTATTTTGTAACTTCTCGAATAGCTTTTTAAATAAACTTTGATCTAGTCAAAGTAAAAATTCCAAATGTGTAGAATGCAAGGGTAGTGAAGATCCCCACAAATAGAAGCGCGACAACTAATCATCAAAAATCGATAATAAAAATAAGCTGGCAACGAATTTCACTACATGATAGTTGAATCGTGTTATGAAGCACTCAGACACGTCACTTTAAAAAAAACACATTTGACTGAAATGGCCTGAGCCACAGAGAAAACAGTACAACCTTCTCTAGAGTATGGAAACTCTTTACATTACAGTACTGGCCTCATGACACAACTAGTATTATCATGTGAGTAATATTATCATGTGTTTGTTAGAATGTGAGAAACAATGGAAGTGTGATTTCCTTGCTTGAAATCATCCATACTAACACCTTGTATTGTCAGATCTTATCCGGTTTTCTTGCTGGATCATACATTTACAGTCATACATCTAACTTTCCTAGTCTATCAGAAAATATATGCTCATGCTACTTTGGTCAAATAGTGAGTAGTTCGTATGACAACTCAATGGCTTGAAAACAAACATTGTCTCAAATGAACGATTAGTCTTCAAAAAACACAATGCATTTTTAAACTATTAGTTAAACTATTTTTCCAAGTCAGTACTGCTGATAATCTATTGTACATTCTTAGCAACCACAATATATATTTTTAATGTCTTGTGTGTAAAGTGAACAAGTTTCCATCCTGCTTTCGGTTCATGTCAAAGTTGCTCCCAAAAAGAATCCAGGCAAATTCCAGGCAACGAGACTTAAAAGTCAACCCGAAAACTTTGGAGTTGATTCCACACACTGACAATAATTCACCTCACACGCACGTAAGCAAGCATAATGAATTCAACAGTGAAGAGTTTCAGTGAGTGAAAGAGGCAGCAGATATTTATGTTTTGCCTGTATTTTGAATTTGACTTCAGAATGTGAACAGATCAGGGCTTGAAATGCAGATATATAGTTGGTAATAAAGTGTCCCAAAATACCATTACCTTATGTTACTTTGAGTGGCTCATTTGGCTGATATGAGCACCAGATAATATTCTCATGCTGTAACAGATTATTAAATAAATATCAGTAATGTTGAAGTTCGTGAACGGTTATTTAATTAAGCCTAGTTAAAAAAAAAAAGTTTTTAAAAATCTGTAGTAGTGCTGATTACAATGCTGCAAATAAATAATTTTTAAAATAAACATTTTTTGTATCTCATTTTTAAAAAGTAAAATGAACCGATTAATCGGAGGAAACTAAATGAATACTCAATTTTGCAATTCTGAAATATATATAGATAGTGTATCTCACAAAAGTGAGTACACCCCTCACATTTTTGTAAATATTTGATTATATCTTCTCATAGGACAACACTGAAGAAATGACACTTTGCTACAATGTAAAGTAGTGAGTGTACAGCTTGTATAACAGTGTAAATTTGCTGTCCCCTCAAAATAACTTAATACACAGATATTAATGTCTAAACCACTGGCAACAAAAGTGCCAAATGGCCCCAATGTTGCTTACTTGAAGAGTCAAAAGCTTTGAAATATGTCTCTATCCGGGTCCATCAATGTGTTTCACAGCAATGAGGTTGTGAAGGTCTTGGGAGAGCCCTTTGCTTTTACCAATTATGAGATGTTTCTTGTGTGATACCTTGGTAACGAAAAGCCTTTTTATAGACCATCAATTTACTAACCCAGCTGATATTAATTTGCACAGATAGGGGCTATAATTACTTATGGATTATTACTTCTGGAATTCAGCTGGATCCTTGCCTTTTTCTTAAACTGCTTTTCTTAGCATGTTCAATACTTTTTTCCTGTGTCATTCCACTTTATTACACATAACGTTATTTAATGTTGTGAATTCTTTATATTTGCAGATTTCTTGAGTTAATACCGATGTCTGGTGAAAATTTCATGTGAACAGCCTCATTGCAAATATATTTACTGAAAAAAAAAAAAAAAGTTGACGCATTCAATACATATTTCCCCAACTGTATCAGTTCAGGAAAGTCTGTAATTTTCAGAACTACACAATACAAAATGTCTACATTTGTCGCTTGTATATACTACTGACACATGTATGTAACACCGTACCTCTGAACATCAAAGTTGGCGTTGAAGAGGCTGCCCTGCCACAGGCTGGTGACCTCCTCGGTCTCCTTCTCTGTGGGGTTTCCGGACACTGTTGCAAACACCATCACAGTCTTTCCCTTCTTGGACATCTTCAGGAGATCTTGGGGTTTTGAAGGGTCCACTTTGGAGAAGTCGATGGGTGGGGAGGGTCTTCTGTGCTCTGGCAAATCCCCCTCTTCAATGTCATCATCTTTCTGTGAAAATAAAAACAGTCAGTCAGAGATAAGAGATGGACAATCAAACATAAATGCATGAAATCTGCTGCAAAAAAATATAATCTATAAATCTAAAAGGCTTTTCACATCGCGCTGAACCCTAGGTTATCGTCGTTCTAAACCTCGCTTTTAACCCCGGGTAGAGGAACGTTTCACAGTAGTAATTTAGAAGAAAGTTTAGTACCGCTTTTTACCCAAAGCAGCACCGCTATTGTGGTGTTATCCCCGCATTGCGGTGCCAAACTTGTACAACATGAAACGATACGCTATTAAAATGGCTAGATGCTTAGCAATGGACACCTCATCAGAAACTGAACAGTGCGTGCCTCATATCAGGTGCTTTGTACAGTAACAGAAACCCTGCATGTTGTGTGAACAGTAGTTGCAGCGTTTGAGGGAAAAATTAAAAAAATATCGTTAAATTGACGGAAAATTAAAACGTGTCAACTGAAACGAAGAGGAGAGTTTCATCTTTACACTTATGGACAGAAAAGTCTTTTCAGGACAAAATGGATGGCAGAGTCAGAAATAACCGAGTATTTAAGGAACTGACTGAACAATTGGCGGAAGCTGGAGATCAACGAACGCCTGACATTTTTTCCCTCACTGCTGCAAATGTGCAAGACAAGCAGTTATTTAAAACGGTCATGAGCTGTATTTATCCAATTATATGTTTGCTGACACTACAAATATGCAAATAAGAAGGTTAACCCAGGGTTTAGGAATGAACAGTGTTAAATGTTAGATTATGAACACAGAGGATTAATTGTTAACCCCAGGTAAAGTATGTGCAGTGTGAAATGTGAAACAAGGGCTTTTCACTCATGAAATAGTTAACCCTGGTTCATTCTGAACCCCGGGTAAACAGAATCCTGGATTATCTTAAGTATACTTTGGAGACTGGCTGTGTTCTTCTGGTCCTATTGTGGATATTTTCATGCTCAAAACAGAGTAAACCTTAATGTTAATTTTTCAGCTCAATCTGGTTCATCAGAGCAGGAAAAACTAAAGGGTGCTGCAGCCAGTTGCACAGCTGATAGTAATTGAACCCCCCCCCCCCAATTTGGGGTGTAAAGGCGATTCTAAACCATGCACTGAGAGGAGAAAGTTTAAAACCAACATGGTGTTGCATAATTTCGATTGCACCACAGACACTAAAAGTATGTCGAACTAATAGTGCATAAAGTGATTGTAGATTAAAACTTTTATTTTTTGCACAGCGTGACACTCAACCATCATCAGCAATTTAAAAACACAATCTAACGAGCAGGAAATACAGCATCCATTACTGATGTGGTTAGTAGTTATCTTTCACAGGGTAACATTTACTCCAAGCAAAGTCTGTCTCTCGAGCTAGTCACTGTAAAAAAATTAATTAAAGTAAAAACTCCAAATGAACTGTGATTTACAATAAAGTAGTGACTGGAACTATCAATCTCTTGTATTTATCATTTAATGGCATTTTAGTAATGTACTATAGCAATGACAAAAGTGACTTCAGTTTGAATAAGGTGAATGCCAAAAAAAAGGTATAGTATTGCATCCTCTGTAAAATGTTTAAAGATTTTGTGATCCAATCTGACATTTTCTAATACTGCCTGATATAAAAATAACCTATTTGTACTTCATCATATCATCAATCCACCGATTTTCAATACCATACCTTTTATCCTGCACAGGGTCGAGGGGAAGCCTATCCCAGTGGACTCTGGGCACAAGGCACCCTAGGGACTGAAAAAATACTTCCCAACTAAGGAAATCACTGTACACTAGGCTTTTAAATATAACAATTTAATCATCTTTACACCGCCAATAACATCCAGTGATGTTTCAACTGGAACTTCAATGTTGTGCATTCGGAGATGCTTTTCTGCTCACCACAGATGAAAAGAGTAGTTATTTGTGTGACCGTAGCCTTCCGGTCTGTAGCCATTCTCCTCTGACTTCTATCATCAAAGCATTTCGACCCAATAGGGCTGGGCGATATGACAAAAATATCATATTGCAGTAACCAAGGACATTTCTATAATAAACATCAAGATTTTTTTACTAAGTCAAATCTACAGCATCAATAATCAACTGAATGGGTGAAGAGGTGTACATGTATTCCTATTTAAGTGGCCAGGGAATGCATAGGCATTTTTTCCACATTAATAGGATCCACTGACTGACAGACAGACGTCTTCCAATTCTTTGCACTACTACACTAACTACTCCATCAGCACGAGAGCCTCCGGTACAATTACAATCAAAATATTATCACCATCAATGGCTTAATTTCACTGAACTACTAGTACTACCACCACCACCACTAATACTACAACAACAACAACTAATACTCCTACTACCACCACCAATACTACTACTACTACTACTACAACAACTAATACTCCTACTACTACCACCACCACCACCACCACCACCAATACTACTACCACCACCACCACCACCATTACCAATACTACTACTACCACCACCACCATTACCAATACTACAACAACAACTAATACTCCTACTACCACCACCCCAATACTATTACTACTACCACTACTACTACAACAACTAATACTCCTACTACCACCACCACCAATACTATTACTCCTACTACCACCACCACCACCAATACTACTACTAATACTACCACCACCACTAATACTACTACAACAACAGCAACTAATACTCCTACTACTTCCACCACTACTAATACCACTACAACAAATACTCCTACTACTACTACTAATACTACCACCACAACCACCACCAATACTAATACTACTAATACTACCACCACAACCACTACCACCACCAATACTAATACTACTAATAGCACTACCACCACCACCAATACTAATACTACCAATACTACCACCACAACCACCACCACCACCACCAATACTAATACTACTAATACTACTACTACTACTAATACTACCA
The DNA here is from genome assembly GCA_022414735.1 of Noturus placidus. Taxonomy (NCBI): domain Eukaryota; kingdom Metazoa; phylum Chordata; class Actinopteri; order Siluriformes; family Ictaluridae; genus Noturus; species Noturus placidus. The sequence continues at coordinate 47,638 of JAFFST010053614.1, forward strand.
CCACAACCACTACCACCACCAATACTAATACTACTACCACCACCACCAATACTAACACTAATAATACTACTACCACCACCACCAATACTAATACTACTACTAATACTACCACCACAACCACTACTACTACCACTACCACCAATACTACTACTACCACCACCACCACCAATACTAATACTACTACTACTAATACTACCACCACTACCACCACCAATACTAATACTACTACTACCACCACCACCACCACTACCACTACCACCACCAATACTAATACTACTAATAGCACTACCACCACCACCAATACTAATACTACTAATACTACCACCACAACCACCACCACCACCAATACTACTAATACTACCACCACAACCACTACCACCACCAATACTAATACTACTACTACTACTAATACTACCACCACAACCACTACCACCACCAATACTAATACTACTAATAGCACTACCACCACCACCAATACTACTAATACTACCACTACCACCACCACCACTAATACTACTACTACTACCAATAATAATACTACTACCACCACCACCACTACCACTACTACTACTAATACTACCACCACCACCACCACCACCACCACCACCAATACTACTACTACTAATACTACTACTACGACGCCACATCTGAAACCAGGTTTGGTTGAGAGGACTCTAGGGTTAACTGCACACTAGTTAGGCACACTATCTAAAACGCAGATTAAAGCGTGTCCACACCCTCAGCTTCCTCTTTATGCACGCAGTTTGTAAAGGTTTTTTGCCTTCATGTTGGTTGCAGTTTATAAAACATGGTTATATTACGTTATTATAATGCTGCACATAGCTAGCTTGTTAGCATAAGGAGTTTCAAAGCGACACACTGTGCTAAAGCCGTGTGCTAATGCAAAGTGCTAACGCTGGAGAAATGACCATGCGCCGCTCTATATGAATTACCTCCCATTGCTCCAGAAGCTTCGCCATATCCGCGTCATTGTAATCCCGAATATCCTTCTTCTTTTTAGGATTACTGTCCGAACAATTAACCGGCAGGATAAAGACTGCAAAAAGCAACACTGGTACACATCTCCAGCCGATGGAAGACGCCATTTTTCCAACCTTGTGTTCGCGGATTGGTTGAGATCGTTCAGCTTGGAGTTTGCTGATTGGTTCCGGTTTGTTCAAAGTCACACATTCCAAAAGTGGGCGTGTCCGATTGGTACTATAGTTCACGTGACTAATGATTGATGGCTTTATTATACAGTTTATTCACATTTGCTTCGTTTCTGACATTATGTTCGTTTTCAATACATAAAAATAAAAAACACGTTTGAACAAAATGATAATTACAGTGAACAAGTAAAAAAGAACTAGAAATAAATGAGAAGAAATGCAAATCAATATTGAGGTTATATTAAAGTAAGAGCATATTAAAAATTATAATAATTATCCCCCCCCCCCTTCTGTACATGTGTATAAGATTTGTACGATCTAATTAAGTCAAAAGTGACATGTTCCTTTTAGTGGCAATGTTGCTTTAACTGCTTACTAAGTAACTTATTACTCTTTAGTTAAGTGTGAAAAATAACCACTCTGTTATAACTTCAAGCCACCATTAAAAAGCTGCTGTGCCTGGTCTATTTAAACATTAAACCTGTTAGATAAATAGGCCTACACATTAAGTGTACTGAATTATTTTGGGCTGCTCTCCGGCCCCCGGCCCTTTCAGTGTGTCTCTGCATGAGAAGCATGTGAAGTGTGATTCTCGTTCAACAGAATCTGAACTGTTTCCTCTCAGGACACTCCACCCAAATGGCACTGTGCCCTGTGCAGCTGTACAACCCACCAAAGCAGAACGTGTTCTTCCAACTTACCCTGCACAACTTAAGCGCCCATTATCCCACATGCTATACCTTTCTGGACTAATTAATGAATCAAGTAACTGCACATTTTAAAACTGTAGCTTATTTAGCATGAGACATTATAGAATATCATATAGCACTTTTTCATTGAAACCACTGTGCTGTTGAATTATTAAATCTTATTGGTAAGAATGTAGTGATTTATTTTCTATGACAGCATTTCCAACAGTAGTACCAGCTGTAATTCAAATAACAGGTTTACATTAATGTGCACATTCTAAAACTTGATTGTTTCTATAGTAACAGCTCATTAAGGGCGGCTGTGGCTCAGTTGGTAGAGCGGGTTGTCCACTAATCCACTAACCGAGGGGTTGGCGGTTCGAATCCCGGCCCGGGTGATCCCATGCCGAAGTGTCCTTGGGCAAGACACTGAACCCTAAGTTGCCCCCAATGGCAAGCTGGCAGCTCTGCTACCATTGGTGTGTGAATGTGATCTCATTAGTAAGTCGCTTGTAAATGTAAAAATGTAAAGCTGCTTTGAGACAATGTACCATTGTAAAAAAAGCGCTATACAAATTGATAATTATTATTCACATGGGTTTGAATGGTGGATTCTGTACATAATTCAAGGCTAATGATAAATGCATTAAAATCATGTCATTTTAAAAAAGAAAAACTTACAGTTGATATGGTGAAGCTTTCTTTAAGGAGACATGTATTCAGCCTGTATGGAAGGACTCTCTGGTGTTAGCGGCTTGTAAAGGCCAGTAAGCTTTCTTCCAAGACAGAAGACTTTCTGGCTTCTCAATAACAAGCTGCATTTTTTTTTTGTCCTATTAAGTTCAAGAAAGTGAAAAAATATAGGTTGATGAGTGATCCACTGTTTATAACTGCTGAAATAAGTGATAACAGGAACTAACTTGTTGCACGAATGTCCCATATTAAACATAGCTATAAATGGATAAAAAAACATGTATTTAAATAATAATAACAACAACAACAACAACAACAACAACAATAATAATAATAATAATAATAATTAGCATGGACATGAAGCTATTAGAAAATAATGAACTTTGTGGTGTTGCACTGATGTCCCACTATATTAAACATAGCTAATATATATATTATATATATATTTTTTTTAATTAATATTAATAGTAATAGTTTCTCTCATTGGGCCACATCACACCACCCTGTTGTTGATTCATTCCCTATAACTGCACGTCTCATAGCATATTCTTCCTTACTTAATTGATTCAAGTCTCTGACATTTTTGCTATTTCCGAACTAAATTACATACGTGGAATACACCTTTTCAAAATCATCTTTAATGGTCATCTGATTTCATTTTGTTAAGCCAGAGTTGCGTTCCATGTTATGTCCTTGAGCTCGAAGTTCATTTCTTTTTCATGTTTGGTTTGTTCAATGTTTGAATTCTCTGCAAGACGAAACGAGTGAACATTTCTCCCACCCGGCTTTTAACTCCTCCCTCCTTAATTTGATTGGCTCTTCTAGCATCCAGGAAATGCATTTCCGTCCAATGAAAAGTGGTCTAAAGAGTAGAACGTCACACGCGTTCAGAATCCGAGTTCACGTCCCACGAGTAAATCTAGTGGTTTAAACATAGGTTCTCCAACATTTGGAGAGGTAGGATTAGTAGGAGTTTCCATTTGAAACAGAAACGCAGAGTGATGACCGATAAAACTCTCAGACGCCTATTCATTCCGCATGCTAACCAAAAACAACAACAACACTTAAAAGAAAGATTAAACCAAGTGTTCTCGTTGTCACTAGCGTGCCCCAACCTCTGACACAGCGTAATACGATTTGATATCTTGGTAAACTACAGTATTGTATAATTAAGGATGTGACCACAGATATCATTTTCTCAAATTTATTGCTATTTTTCTTTCTGTTTTTTATTTATTTATTTTTTTCTATTTAAACGTCAGAGCCATCGGCCAGGTCATATCAGCGCATTCGCGTACTAGAAACAACATTTTATCGCGCTAAAGGCTACGCTAGGCTCAAACTAACGATGAACTCTCAGTGGTCATGTGTGAACTGTAACACAGTGGCAAGGTTGGCCTGAATGGCTTGCTTCTTGCCTAGAGTACAAATCTGTGATGACCCTAACGACTGGACAAGTGGAATAATGGCCAAAACAAGGAAGGAAGAGAGAAGCTGGAGGAGCTAGGAGCACGTCTCGGGTGTAATTCGGCTCTTACGCCGGTAGTCGGGGCCTCGGGAAATGATGGCTTTAGAGTGGAAATGAACCAACTTTACAACTGAGGACAAATCATCATCCTCCTCCGAGCGAGTGAAAAGTTGATCATTTGAAGGAAGCGACAGAGGGAACTGAGTGGATATGGGATTCTTTTCGGCACGGAACTTCCTGTCTGGGAATAACGGACGGAAGAAGAAAACAAGCGTGGCAGTTCTGAATAGAAGCTCTCTCCGTCTCGCGCGCGCCGTGTTTCTGTTTCCCAACTGAAGCGCAACCGCACCCTCTGACGGATTAGCCAACAAGCTAGCGACACACTTCCACACAAAACTCGCATTTCTCGGAGAAATTCAGCTTCATTTTAGAAACCAACTTATTCATTTCGAAGGAAACCGTCTGTTATCTCTCAGCGCCTTGTTACCCATTTTGAAGTAAAGCCGCACCCTCTAGTTTGCTTCCTCATCCAGACGAGGAGACCCCCCCCCCCCCACACACACACACACACACACACACATTTAAAGCTGGAGTAAACCTCGTGCTGGCTCTCCTGAAACGCCACTGGCTTAAATAAAAGACAAACAAAGCGGGATATTTAGTTTAAAACCGATTTAAATGCGACGTGTAGCAAGAGGAAACCCCAGCAGCGTGTGTTCCGGATGGTATGGTGGTTCCCATGCTGAGGAAGGTGCATGAGAAATAGACAGTAATGCATAACGGACCCGAGTATCAGGAAGAACTGGCCAGCATCACTGGGTTACGAGTAAAAAGGAAGAGGTATAAGCCAAGGGAAGTGAAAGCCTGGTCGTTTGGAGGTTGAAAGTCCAGCCTGGTGCTTTTTTTTGGAGTCTTTCTTTATACAGTAAGCGTTGTGGGATGATGGTGCTGAAAGTGGAGGACCATCACAGAGAACTTCATTCAAACTGCCTCTGTGTTACAGCCATGATTCTCAGAGGCATTTTCCACTGGAGGATCAAAATTAACAATGGCTCATCTGGTTTTAGTCATTTGATGGATTTCATTTGGCCTCCTGCAACCACGAGAAGGGCAAGGACCTATAAACGCCCGTCTGCTTGACATGAATTAACAAAACAAAAACAAAAAAAAAGCTGACACAACGGTGGCAATAGATTCTTCACACGCTCAGATTCAGTAGAGAAAGTGTTTTTTGATTTCTGGATGTCTGCATTCAGCTGGCACTTTTCCTTGATTTGATCTCTTGTATGGCACTGCAGCAAGTGTATGGTTTAGTTTTTGGGGTTTTTTTTTTTTGTCTGTATGTGTGTCTATATATCATATGTTGTTGTTGAACCTAGATAGATGAAAAACAACCTGTGAAATTGCTCAGATGTACCCATGATGTGATTTTGTCAAATTACATAAACATTAAGGAGTTCCGCATCAGTATATTGAAGGGATTTTAAATGTAGCCTTGCTTTTTGACCTCATTCACTCATTTAAAAAAAAAATATATATATATATATATATATATATATATATCGCACAGAACACGATTTCCCTGAGTGAAGTTGCATTATCCTCTATTTTTCTGATTTTGCAAATGTTTACTAAAAAAAAATTTGATTTTCAGATCATAAACAGTGGATAGATATTAGTATATTTTCTGAAGGACAACACTTTTTGGCCAGTTTCTCAGAGAAGGTGTGGTATTATTTCTGAAGACATTGTCATATAAGTTATGAATTTGTACTGTGGAATGTGTGGTGTAATCTATATTTTGTGCAAAAAAGAAAATCCAGAATATTAGCTTGACCACCATACTATGGCTAGTAGTGGCTCGGGAAAGTCAGACAGCGAGGTTCCAACGTCCAACATCCCGAGTGGCAGCTTGCAGCAGCGGAAAAGACTCTCATCTGTTTGTGACACGTGCAAAAGCAAGATGCAGCTGGTGGCGGATTTGCTTCTGCTGTCCAGTGAGACGAGGCCGGTGATGACGGCGGATGGTGTGCCAGTGGCAGAGACTTTTGAGAAGTGTCGGGATACAGTGATTGCTAGGACGAAGGAGCTGTCCATCATCACTCATGACATTCAAAGCCAGCTTAACATGGGGAAATTCACGGAGGTCGGGGAGCGGTTAGTGGAAATGGGAAATCTGGTGGTGTCTCTAACGGAATTTTCAGCTCATGCTGCATACCTGGCGGCAATGGAGACACCGGCTTCTCATGCTGCCATTCCTGGTTTGGTGGACCGCTACAAAGTGACGCGATGCCGTCATGAGGTGGATCAAACTTGTGCAGTCTTGCGCGTAACTCCACTATCTGATTTAACTCCCCAACTCCTCTTGGAAATTTCCCAAAACATCCGGAGGAACCTGACCACTCTCACAGAGGCCTCGTCTCTGGCAAGTGAGAAATCCAAGGACCGGTTTGCCAAAGAGCAGTTCAAAGCCAGTGTAAAGTGCATGAGCACGAGCGCCACCGCGCTTCTTGCCTGTGTCAAGGAAGTGAAGACGAGCCCAAGCGAGCTGACGCGTAATCGCTGCGTGCTTTTCAGTGGGCCGCTGGTTCAGGCTGTCAACGCACTGGTGGGATTTGCCACTGAGCCCCACTTCTTGGGCAAACCAGCCAACGTTAGCACCGATGGTAAAGCGGTGCAGACGGCTGTATTGGGAGGCGCCATGAGTGTAGTTTCGGCTTGCGTTCTCCTCACACAGGGTCTCCGGGATGTATCCCAGCATGGAGAGAACAGCACCCAGATGCCTATGTACCGAGAAAGGCTGCGCCAGTCAGCTTGCGCTGTCTCTGATGGATGCACATTGCTCTCGCAGGCGCTCAGGGAACGATCCTCGCCCAGGACTCTACCACCGGTCAACTCGCATTCTGTGAATTAAACAATTAAAAGCCCATTACAGATATTTTTCTCAATGTACCAAAGAGACTAATATGCTTTAACCACATGTTGTGTGATCCTATTGAGTGAATGTAGTGAATTTGTAAAAATATGTCTGTTCAACTATTCCTGGGCAACCATGGTGGCAGTTTTTTTTTGCACTGGATGTAATAAAAAACCTAGCCAAAACTGACATCACAACACACATCTAACTTGTGTTCACTCACTGGTAGCCACAGATTCTGTGGTGATTCTGTATGTTGGACTGAACATTCTCAAATTAAAAGAAAACTAGTGGAAAGTTTACCTCAGTTTTAGTGTATGAAAGCAGCAGACAGAGTAATGGTTGTAGTCTGATGTGTGGTGGATGTTATTGAGAAATGCAGTGAGAGTGGGATGTTTGTTCATGCTTTTTTATTCCAATGTGTGAATCTTTTGGATTAAAGCTGCTGTGAGTGTGTGCCATAGGTTTTACACTATTTACCAGAATTACAATAGCTTTTTTTTCTGGATCATGCATGTACTGGAGTATTTATTTCAACTTATTAAAAAGTTGGTTCTCATAAGATGGTTGTTAGATGTCTCTCTCATTAGATATGCACTCTGTAGGGAAGGAATGTTAATGATTCGTAATTACATGATCGGAGAAATGAAACTGATTGGTCTTCAGGATGTCAACGTCAGTATTAAAAGTGATAGTGATTCTAGAGGATTCTTTAACCCTCAGGCAGGCTCATATCCAGTGACATTTTATTATGTGGAATCAGTGAGGGAACAAATACTTTTGCAGCTGAATTGAAAAGGGTGCGTTTTTGTGTGAACATGCGTGTGTGTGTGTGTGTGTAAAGTACATCATCTCTTTTTCCATTAGGAAATATGCAATGTAGGCTTGCATGGTGGTTTGGAAATACTAAATGCGAGAGGTTTGAATTAAGTAAGGAATAAAAGACTTTGGGATGTGCTTTTGTAAGAAAATAATCACATCACAATTTGCTTATACACACAATTTTTATTTATTAAATAATGACGTTATACATTTTTTCTGTTTATAGTTATGAGTAATGTTGTAGAAGACCATGTTTTTGTACTCCATGGGAGAGAAAAAAAGAGGTTGGTGAGGGAATTACTGTCTATAACCATTACATGTTATGCGATAACAGAAGCTAACTTGTCTCAGGCAGTATTTATTTATTTATTTATTCTAGATTTATTTAATTTTGCACTGTTTATTGCAAATGGATGTCACAAATGTGTCATTGTGCTATATAATCACTCTAATTTTAAGTGTTCTAGCACTTAACAAGTGTCCGCGTTCCTCTAGAAATGTTGTTTTATAGAACATCTGTGAGACAAGTTAGATTCTGGTATCACATAAGTTATAGCAGTTCCAGCTCACCAACCTCTCTTTTTCGTCTCTCTCTTGGAGTTAATATGACAAAAAAGTATTTGTTTGTCATATTACAGTGAGACCAGGAAGCCTTCCGGACTTACAAAGTGTTGATACAGGAGACTCCTTACATATATATCATAAATAAACATCCTTGCAGAAAGCTTTACCATATCAATGATCTTTCATAATGATCATATATTTGTCTTTGTTAAATAACAGTACGTTTTTAATTCTTTCATTGTTAGATTAGATTATTATATTAGATTATGTGGACAGCTGCTAAACATGTCCCTCTAAATTTGTTGTTACTACAGAAACAAACAGAATTTAAAAATGCCTTTTTTTTTCAAAATTGTGGCTTTTTTCAAAATTTGTGATACCATTTGCAGAGTTTTTTGTGCTTTTTTTTGTGTAAAACTACTTGAATTGGCAAAATTGCAATTGCACCAAATTGTTTTACATGGTCTTTCCAATGATGTTTGTTGGTAAATGAGACCTTTTAGCTGTACTCATGTTTGACGCACATGAATCGAACAACTGAACGCATGTTGTGATGTGACATGATGTGTCTTGGCCCAAATCTGCAGAAAATCTGGTAATTTATATATATATAAAAAAAAATCAAGCTCCTCCAAACATTGCAATGTTTCCTTGATTTCACATTACTTTCTGCGATCGCAAAATCACAAAATCCCAGAGGGACTGAAAAAAATTGAATGAACAACATGCATGTATGAATTGATGGAAAAAAAGTAATAATAGTTTAAGCCTTCGTCTCAGAACAAGGGTATTATGTAGCTGAAAAGAAAAAGTAAATGCACCTTTAAAGTAAAAATAAATGAAAGGGATGGAACTGACTCGTCTCATTATCTAGTACAGTATTTTTACATTTACATTACATTTTATTCATTTAGCAGACGCTTTTATCCAAAGCGACTTACAAGTGCACACTCACACACCAATGGTAGCAGAGCTTCCATGCAAGGTGCTAGCTTGCCATTGGGGGCAACTTAGGGTTCAGTGTCTTGCCCAAGGACACTTCGGCATGGGATCACCCGGGCCGGGATTCGAACCGCCAACCCCACGGTTAGTGGATTAGTGGACAACCCGCTCTACCGACTGAGCCACAGCCACCCATTTTTAAACTCAGTTTTCTATTTGTACCTGAAGCAAGTATTTGAAACGACATCCCTATAGCACAAAGCCTATACACTATAGCTAGCCACCATTCACCCACTGTAAGCTACAGTTGAGGAATCTGGAGGAGTAGTTGGAAATAAAATCTGATTTCAGATTCAAAATTGTGATTACATGGATGCAAGCTAGCTACCAATGAAACGACATCCTCTATTCTCTCAATTCCAGCTGCCCTTCTCTGTCATTGGGTCAATTGATATTCAGCAGCAGGATCAATATATTGTATATTCATGAAACATAACATAAATTCATGTATCCAGCACCCTGCAAGATTACAAGATTCAAGGTGAAAAAAAAAATCGGTTTAGAAGGTTGAAGCCTCTAGTATCACCTTTTTCAGCATTTTATATATAATAATATTCTATAAGAGCAGCTCTTGCAATGTTACCTATAGTTCAAATAACAAGTTTATATTATTGTGCTTGTTCTAATATATTATTGTTTCTTTTTTTTCTCATAACACTTTTTATTGATTCTCATACATTTTTCAGAGTACAACAAATATATATCAATACAGAATCAACATTTTTT
>JAFFST010053614.1:57707-69551 GCA_022414735.1 Noturus placidus
AATCTGATTTCAGATTCAAAATTGTGATTACATGGATGCAAGCTAGCTACCAATGAAACGACATCCTCTACTCTCTCAATTCCAGCTGCCCTTCTCTGTCATTGGGTCAATTGATATTCAGCAGCAGGATCAATATATTGTATATTCATGAAACCCTTGGTTTTTTACTTTTATCTGACTTCAATAAAATCTTTATGGCAATTGTGTGAAATATTTAACGTATCCAGCACCCTGCAAGATTACAAGATTCAAGGTGAAAAAAAAAATCGGTTTAGAAGGTTGAAGCCTCTAGTATCACCTTTTTCAGCATTTTATATATAATAATATTCTATAAGAGCAGCTCTTGCAATGTTACCTATAGTTCAAATAACAAGTTTATATTATTGTGCTTGTTCTAATATATTATTGTTTCTTTTTTTTCTCATAACACTTTTTATTGATTCTCATACATTTTTCAGAGTACAACAAATATATATCAATACAGAATCAACATTTTTTACCCCAATAACAGCTCCTCCCACCCCACCCAGGTAAGTTTACATTTCATTAATTTACTTATGATTCATGTACATGTGATTTAATTACAGATGATTCATTTTCATAAATCCATACAGAATCAAACTTTTAACTCCAGTAACATATCGCCGACCCCCCACCCCCACCCCCCAGCAAGATTTATATATGATTAATTTATATATGATTCATTTATATGTAGTTTTACATGTGGTTCATTTACACGATTCATCCCCCCGCCCCCCATCACCTCGGCACATGATGGCTACACTAACTATTGCTTATTGTATCAATATTATAAAACCCAACAACAGGTATAAGACTCAAGGGAAATATAACCTGTGATCTTTAAAACAACGGTGAGTCTCCTGTAAAAATACTATATCGGAGTTTTTAAAAGTTTCAAATATATAAAATATATAAAAACCTTACATCTCTTAACAGGATTACCCATACCTATGACGTTCCAACTAATAAATCTTAAAAGGCTGTGCTAGGATCAATATTACTACTAACCATCTAATAAAGTAAACCATGGGGATATAAATAGTCAATTAGAGCCGGAGTGTTTTCCCCTCCCCCCAAAAAAACCCTTAAACATAAAAACACCCAAAGTCTCCATAATATATTATTGTTTCTATAGTAACAGCTCATCTTGGACTTGTATGACAGATGCTCCACATAATGTATGGCCAATAATTAAAAAATAAAAATGTTTTGTTATTTAACAAAGAAAATAAATGAATTGTTATATGGGGAATATTTCTGTAAGGAGATTTATTTAACATTTATCAAATGAGTCTCCAGTGTCAGTGCTTTGTAACTCTCAGTAATTCTTCCTTCAAGGACAGAAGGCTTTATGACTTCTTCTTCTTCTTTTTTTACATTATTAACTCCAGGACAGCTGGTGCGGGAATGACTGACAGTGTATAGCTGCTTTAATATAAACAATAACAGGAACTAACTTGTCTCAAAGACATTCCATTATTCATTATTAAATGAAAAATTGGTAGTGTTGGGAAATTGCTGTGGTATTAGAGGAATATTACACTTCAGGACATGCTGTTATTAAAAAATAACCAATTTTGGGGTGGTACCAGTAACTCCTCTTAATTGTCGGGCCGCATCATATCATATCACCCATCTCTCCTCATTATAGATTATTTTCCTATAACAGCATGTCCTGTTATGTTTTATTCCTCACTTAGAGTATGCCTCTCGAATTTATTTCATTTTGTTTGAATTTGAATCGATCAAAGTTATGGCAGATTTTCTAGATTTATGTTTCATGAATCCAAGTTGTCTTATTAAAAAAAAATCATGAGGGTGCGTTTTGATAGTTTGTGTTGGAGAATGCAGTGTGGTCCATAATATTTGGACAGTGACAACATTTCCATAATTTTTCCTCTGTACACCACCATATTGGATTTGAAATGAAGCTGTGATTTAAGTGTAAAAACTTTCAGCTTTAATTCAAGGGGTTTAACATAGAATATTGCATTAACCGTTTAGAAGTTACACCCAGTTTTTTAGAGTTCATTCATTTTCACAGGCTCAAAAGTAATTGGATAATTGACTGGTAAGCAATTTCAGGCCAGGTGTGGCATGTTTCCTTGTTATTTAATGAGAGATTAAGGGAATAAATGGTCTGGAGTTAATTCCATGTGTTGAATTTGCATTTGATTGATTGAGTGATTGCAATGTAGACTTTCAGCTTTAGCCCTGTCCAGGGTGTACCCCGCTTTGTGCCCGGTGCCTCCTGGGATAGGCTCCAGGTACCCCGTGACCCTGATAAAGGAGTAAGTGGTAGAGGATGGATGGATGGATGGGTGGATGGACTTTCAGTTTTAATTCAAGGGGTTTAACAAAAATGTTTGTTATTATTGTTTTTTTCAGTCTATTGATGGCCTTCTTCACTTGCATGGACACCTCTCTGGACCACATATTGAGAGTTCCCACAAACAGCTACTAAATGCAAATTCAATGCATGGAATCAATACTAGACCTTTTATCTCCTTAATATGTTATGAAGTAATGAGGAACCAGGCCACACCTGGCCATGAAACTGCTTATCTGTCAGTTGTCCAATTACTTTTGGAGGGACTTCAAAGCCACATGAATTAAAGCTGAAAGTCTACACTTTAATCATGTATTGATGGCTTCATTTCAAATTCATTGTTGTGGTGTACAGAGATTGTCACAGTTCAAATACTTATGGTCCTGACTGTATCTGTTTCCATTTGATAAGGGTCAAGAGGGTTAGACAAAATGACTCACTAGACTTTAAAGAGTTCTTAAACAGATATCCTACCTAAACATAGTTTTGTTCTGTTTGATATCTGAAGTTCTGATAAACTCTAGCATGTGGAAGTCCCTCATGTCTAAATCTTTATGGCACCACCATACATGGAATAAGCATCCCACAGACATGAGTATAAATAAGCATACTACACACTTGATTGTTTTAGCTCTCTTGGGAATATCAATGGCTTATTATAACTAATAATAAGCCTTACTTACTCTCCTTCTGCCGAGCTACACATGAGTTTATGGAGATGTTGGAGATCCTGGTCCTTTCTGCTCTCCGGACCTGCATGATCGGTCTCGGAGGTCCTACTTTGGATGGAGCTCTCATCTACTCCAAATCCAGACTGCTGGGACAAAGGCTTTTCTAAGCCAAACAGATTACATATAAATCAATAATTATCTCTCTAAGAATATCTGTTGTTACCCAGATGAGGATGGGTTCCCTTCTGAGTCTGGTTCCTCTCAAGGTTTCTTCCTCTTAACCATCTTAGGGAGTTTTTCCTTGCCATTGTCGCCACTCAGTGGCTTGCTCAGTTGGGATAATTTCTCACTTTTGTATACTGTGTTTATATTCCTGTAAAGCTGCTTTGAGTCAATGTCTATTGTAAAAAGCGCTATACAAATAAAATTGAATTGAATTGAACTTAAATAACGTCTATAAAGGATTTTCTATATGAACATAATCACACATGCAGTTCATGATTTTGCACTGCCCTGCTTTTCAGCAGTCAGTGACCTGTATCCCTTTGTCCTCTTCATCCCCTCAGGGTAAAAACGAAAACTGTTGTGCAACAACAGGAAACTGAACGGCCTCTGCTATCAGGAGTGGCTTCCTTTACAGCACAAACCGTCGGTGTAATAATTTCGACCAAGGTTTCGCCCATTTCCTGCTCAAAGGAGGGATGTTAGGACGCTCTCTGGCCTGTAGTCTTGTGCATATTATGTAACGCGGGGCTTTAAAAATTGCCTGTTCATTACTGATCAGAATGTGCATTTCGTTTTAATGGTAAAATTGTTGAAAAAGGGATTTCTGTCAAGAAACCAGCACTATGTTTGCTTAAATGGTATAGCCAATGAAAATGTGTGCACATATTGATATTTTGGCTACTTTACTGTGTTAATTGCTTAATCTATATAATGAGTTGATTTCTTTGGAGGCAGGGGTTAAATTGTGTAATGTTTGATGTACTCTTTGCCACTGACCTTTGAATGCACAGCCACTACACATGACATGGGTTGGAGTAACTTACAGAAAAGTCACATGTGACTAATCACATGATTCACATGTTTTTATGCATGTTATGTTTCACACATTTTTCACATGTAATGAACCTTTTACATGTAGTGCATGTTGTTTTTTTCACACGATTTCTTACAAATTTATTTTCATATGTTAATTTTTCACATATGTTGCATTTGGTTGAATTTTCCAAATGTGATTTCCTTACATGAGTAAGTCTATTTCACATCATGTCTCTCATGTTCATTCATTCTTTGTCAGTAACCATATTATCCTGGTCAGGGTCGTGATGGATCCAGGCGCCAGCCCATCACACACACATTCAGACACTTTTGCACACCTAAGGGCAATTTTGAGTGTCCAATCCACAATACTAATTGTAATCTGTGGAAAAGTGTGGGCACCCTTCCAATCTCAGAAATTAATTAACTTGTTAAGCTTTAATTGCCTCATGCAATAGGACTCATTAGGCAGGCCACAAATTGTCATTAGGAATAAAAAAATTCCAGAGAATTATAAATTCACTTACTCTTCAATCCTTGTGTAAACAATGAATAATCGGGCTTCCTCCTTGTCTGAAAATGAATATAATAATCTATTGCATACAAAGCAGAGGGAGGCTATAAAAAAGTGCTTCCAGCTCACAAACTCCACTGTCTCAAATGTTGTTAAGAAATGGCGTTGGGAACTAATAATGGGAACTATGGAAGTGAAGGCAAGATCTGTAAAAACAAGAAAACTAGTGCCTCCATATGTCGTTCTACTGTGCAGTGTTTCTTGCACAAATATGACCTGCATGGAAGAGTCATCAGAAGGAAACCTTACCTGCAACCTCATCACAAATGTCAATGTCTGATGTAAGCAAAACAATACCTAGTTAAGCCTGAGGCATTCTGGTAACAAGTACTGTAGACTGATGAAATAGAAAGGTATTTCTGGAGAAAAAAGGAGCAGCATTTGATGAAAACAACACTTTTCAAAAATCCAAACATATCTACAAGCCCACCATGAGCTACTTGGAAATGCAAGCCAAAGCTTTTGGAATGGCCCTTGCAGTCTCCCGACTTGATGATCATTGAAAAGATTCAGGTAGATCTTAAATATGCTGTGTTACTAGGGGGTGTTACTAAATACTGTCTTAGAATGGAGTCCAAACTTTTGTATATGCCACAATTACTATTTTATTTTTTCCTGTTTTTTTTTTTTAAGTTCATCAAATATAAAATAAGTTTACGTTAATATTTACAGAACAAAAATAATTGTAATAGTTTACTGCAGAGGTTAACAAAAGGTGTAATTTGGACAGTGGTCCCCAGAAGTATTCAGATCCAATTGTACCATGTAGAGTATATATGCACCAATAGCTAGGCTCCTATAGGACAAAAGTGGTTTATATTTAATAGCTGTACTCGACACTGCTCAACACCACAGTCATTGTCATTGTTACCATCTGCCAGCAATTGTCACTCAGTTGAGATGTAATGAGACACTGTAGAGAAGAATACAGCATCACAACAGTCATTATTTATGGACTAACCTGATCAAATAACACTCATTCTGCATTACTATAACATTGGATACTGTCTACAGACTTTTTTATATAATTAATGTGATGAAATTTATTAGATTATAAGGTGTGTTCCACATGTTTGTACAATTATTGTACAGAATGCGCATCCTTAAGTGTATGAATGCACAATATTTCCTCAACCTCAGCCAGATAACAATTCCTGGCAGTATTCATGAATGAATGTCATTAAATTTGACACCAAAAACCAGGCAGATGTCTAAGCATGTACCATATTTCAAACACACACTGGTCATCATGCTAACAAAATTTTTGGAGAATGTCAATTCACTGTCCAGCTATTCATAGAGTCCGGTTCATATTTGCAATTTGCTTTGAAATTGCTGTAGATGCCATATTGCAGTACCAGAAACCATGGTTATTAAGTAATGGATTGCAGCAAAACTCTGGTAGCATGACACTATGGGCCAAGTATTTGTAACCTGTAGAATATTTTAGAGGATTTAGCAATCCACAGTCAATCTCTAAACCAGGAAGTAGTCCCTAGTAATGCCATTGACATCTGTTCAAATGTTATTAGCATCCACCCAACCTTGAATACACATGCATATCAGCTAACAAATTCCTAGAAGTGTCTGCAACAACAGTGCATTTTAGGTCAGCTGCTAGGATGCACAGCCCCGTAGTAGTTGTCGTCCTTGACATCTGTCCAGTATATTCAGCTCAAGTCATCCATGATTCCTCCTTGCCTAGAGGAGCTGGCAGCATTTCAAACCCCACTGAAATTCCTCACCCTTCTCCTCTGGCTGACACTCCTATTATGATCTGATCTGCATTTTATTTGAACTCCTGCATCCCTTCCGACATTTCTGGCTTCATCCAGAGCTATTCTTATTTCTCAACTGCTCTTCTCTGGCATATGTTGTACAGTAGCGTCTTTGTGTGGCTCACGCCCAAAGGCTGTGAGCTTCAAAATGGGCCACGTGGCTTCATGTTTGGACTGAGCACTCAGTGGAATAGCACAGTCAACTCTTTTCTCACCCCTCCTTCTGGTGTCTGGCTCCATCTACACAAACCCATCTCTATGCTGGGTGGAGGTCTTCCTGGGATTTCTATTGTCTGCTCAACCTCCAGAGAGTCCCAGAGGTCAAATGACACATAGGACCTAAGTGTTGGACCATTAACTTAATAAGAAAAACACTCCACCTGTGGAGCTGACAGAGCCGGAAGACTGCTGATCTTAATCAAGCTTGGGAACAATAGGAGTTTTTCCCATGAAGAGCCCAAGCAGGTGGTCGGCTGCCAAATGCACACTCCTTAGAAGGGCATTTTTTTGTGCTTAAGCCGAGCCGACAGAAGGAAACATGATCTGACCACCAGCGTCATGTAAGCAGGGTCCTGTGTCTGCAATTGTATGTGAGAGTATAAGTCCTTCTGGACCAGGGTTAGGCAGCAGCTTTCCTTGTTAATGACCAAGAGTTCAAGGAAATGTGAGACTACTTAGTGCTAAAATTGAGTAGAAAAACATTAAAAGAGGGCAATAAGAGCTGATTTTAAAAAGAGCTGATTTTAGATCATTTAATGTTTATAGGTTACAATGTACCATATGTTTGAGAGGTCAAACCCCTAGAGAGCCACTGACTGGCCCTTAAGCAAGGTCCTGATCTGGTCAGCTATATGTTTAGACACTTGCACAGTAGTTCATCACCAAATGACTTATTTTCTTGAGGACTACTTTTACTTTTATTTAAGTGAATTATTAATACAGTAGCAGTATAATTTGCTGTCAGTATTTTTAAATCAGTATAATTTACTGTCATTTTTTTAAGCCAGTATAATTTACTGTCAGTAGTTTTAAGTGAGTGTGTTTTGTACTATTTTCACCCCTGTTATTATTACAGGCCTGGAAACTATTTTGATCATTACAAACAACAACGTTAATACAATTTGCAAAAATAAACAGAATTTGGACAGTAAAATGGACCATGTAATATTTATAATGTGACATTGTCCCTTATGTACAGTAATTTAAAAAAAAAAAAAAAACAACCAAAATTCGAGGTGTTATATTACAGGCCACATCAGTGTTCACTTCCATCCATGCCATCCACTGGTTCACTAATGAGAACCAGCAGAAATGCTGTCCTATGGGAACAGTCCTTCTGGATGATGTCATCAGTCCCACAGTGTTAACCTAAAAAAAAACAGAAATAATCATGCACAAATGAGTTATTTATGAACGTATTGTGGAACCAAGACTCTAGAGAACCAAGAGTTGTTTGGGTTAGCATGCTCATTGCATTGGATTGTAGTATTGTGGCTAAAGGCAAACCCAGAATAGGTTGTGCCCACACATGCACTCTCACACACACACACACACACACACACACACACACACACACACACACACACACACACACACTGGGATTCCTGGACAGCCTGTGTTTACATACACACAGTTGAGTGTGAGATTTCGCAGACTCGTTCGAGGCTGTCTGAAGGAGTGTAAATCCGCTGACTGTAATGTTATAAAACTCTCCAGAGTCTTCAGTGTTGACGAATGCTGGTTTTCACTAGACAGCATACTGAGGACAGTGAAGGAAAACAATGTGTGTCTGACAAAAGCGAGCACAGACAGCCTCATGCCTGGGTTTGGCAGCCATGCAGGAGTTGTGTATGAGTGTGTGTGTGCATGCTTTACTTTAAAATGCTGCATTGTGTTTCTTATGCAGGACAGCTAGTGTGCAGGTTCTTCCTCTTGGCCTGAGCGCTCAAGCCTGGCTGTTCTTCTCTTTCTAGACCTCTCAGAATCTTTTTCAGTTCAATTCTATGGGCTTTATTTGCATGAAAACATGCAGTATATTTGTCCTGACCTAGCTCAGCTTACAGAGGAAATGAAAGTTAAAGAAATATAAGAGATAGAAATGGGGAAATTCTAGAAAAAGTTCAATTATATTATGCAGTATGGATTTCTCCCGGTTTCTCTTTTTGTATCTCTCATTGTGGCTCTTTTTTCTGTACATCTCTCTCTCTATGTCTGTCTCTATTGGTATCTCTTGTTATCTCCATCTTTTTTCCTTGTCTCTTTCTGTCTCTTGTCTTGTCTTGTCTTCTCTTCATCCACTATGAACTTTTCCAAAAACACATTTCCTATTGCCTATATATGCGAAACACCATCAGGTGTCTCACCATCATCACTTCACTGTGGCTGTTTCCCAAAACATACTCCATATTCACTATGCAAATGCATCTAAAAAAAATTTTATATCATGAAAAAGATTTTCCTGTAATTTAATTCAAAAAGTGGAACTTTCATATATTCTAAATTCATTACACATTAATGAATTATTAGTGAAATATTTCAAGCCTTATTTTGTTTTAATCTTGATGATTATGGCTTACAGCTCATAGAAATAAAAATCAAGTATCTCAAAATATTAGAATAAAGAATTTATTATAAGAGCTCCAATGAAGTAATTAACTCAAAACACCTGCAAAGGTTTCCTGAGCCTTTAATCTCTTGCTCTGGTTCAGTACACAACCACAATCACGGGGAAGATAAAAGTACATTTTGCATTTCATTTGGAAATCAAGGTCCCAGAGTCTAGAGGAAAAGTGGAGAGGAACAGAATACACGTTGCTTGAAGTCCAGTGTGAAGTTTCTACAGTCAGTGATGATTTGGGGTACCATGTCATCTGCTGGTGTTGGTCCACTGTGTTTTCTCAAGTTGACAGTCAATGCAGTGTCTACCAGGAGATTATAGAGCGCTTCATGCTTCCATCTGCTGACAAGCTTTATGGAGATGCTGACTTTCTTTTCCAGCAGGACTCTGACAAAAGAGTGACAAAACTACTGTAACTGGTTTACTGACCGTGATATTACTGTGCTTGATTGGCCAGCTGACTCACCTGACCAGAAACCCATAGAGAATCTATGAGCGACACCGGACCCAACAATACAGACGAGTTGAAGCCCGCTATCAAAGCAACCTGGGCTTCCAGAACACCTTAGCAGTGGCACAGACTGATTGCCTCCATGCCACATAGCATTGATGCAGTAACTCATGCAAAAGGATTAAAACTCTGACCAAGTATTGAATGCATAAATTAACATATTTTTCAGAAGGTTGACATTTATGTATTATAAATTCATTATTCTAATATTTTGAGATACTGGATTTTTGATTTCTATGAGCTGTAAGCAATAATCATCAAGATTAAAACAAAAAAGGCTTGAAATTTTTCGCTTTTTATGTGTAATGAATCTAGAATATATGAACGTTCCACTTTTTGAATTCAATTACAGAAAAAAATTAACTTTTCCACGATATTACATATATTTTTTTAGATGCACCTGTATATGCTTCCTTAAAACCATCATAAATGTCTCATCATCATCAGCCCACTGTGAACTTGTCCCAAACCAAACACTCTATACACTGTATAGGTAATATAAACTTCATTATAACCACTTTATCATCATCAGTCTCCTGTGAACTACCAAAACATCAACAGTGTGGACGTGTCCCAAACCATGTGCTATTCGCAAAATAGGTCACATAAACACCATCACAAACATCATGCTATTATTGGTCACCCAAGCTACTATTCACTATAAAGACTACATAATGACCATCACTAGCACCTCACATCACCATAGACGTGTCTCCATTCACACACCCAATCCACTGTACAGGCCAGTTGAACCCGGAGACAAACAGGTCACAACCATCGTTACAGGCATGTCTCAAATTACACACACTAAGCAAAATAATAATAATAATAATAATAATAATAATAATAATAATAATAATAATAACACATTGGAAAGGTTTCACTATTACCACTCCATCAAATCACCTACAGAGAACACAATGTGTTATGGATGTACCAATGTGACACTGTTTGTACAGTGTAGAATGTGGTACAGCATGTGATGTCAGGATTGCATCATTCATTCATTTTCAGTAACTGGTTTATCTGCTCAGGGTGGGTATTGAGGCTTTCCCTGGAACACTGGAGACAAGGCATCTCTCTCTCTTTCTCTCTCTCTCTGTCTCTCTCTCTCTATACACCTAGAGGAAGGAAACCCACACACACAGGGGGAGAAACATGTGAAACCTCACACAGGCACATGCTCAACATGCTCAACATTGACCTCCGAGGCTAGGAGTTGGCATGCTACCTTTTGAGGCAACATGCCTCCTGAGTGCACTGGATTCAATTTCTATACAATTATATTTATACAGTGGTTTTAGCAATAGATATTGTCACAAAGCAGCTTTACAGAACTCCAGGTTTAGATCTAGATCCCTAGCCAGATGAGGACAATCTCTCTCAGATGTCATGAAGAAGAAACTATGACAGGAATCAAAGTCAAAAGGGAACCCATCCTCTTCTGGGTGACACAGGATAGCGATACTCTACAGCTGTATACAGTAATGTCAAACAATACTAAGTGTGCTGAGAGGATGATCGGTATGAGCATCTTGTGAATAAGTGTCATGGGATGAGCACAGGAAAGTCTTTATGATTATAAGAGCAGTTCTTATGTACAAGTCTACAGTATTGAGGTGAGATTATACACTGAAGCAAGTTGGAGACATGAGCATAAACTGTTGTATGGCATCCATGTGGGACCATCCACACCAGCAGAAAGTAAGTCATGTACTGGATATTATCCAGTGTGTTTTTGGACATGACTACAAAATGTTGTACTATATGCAATTGCTGTAAAATGAAGTTTTCACTAGCTAACCAGAAGTAAGTATTAGACACACCCTCATATTCACACAGAGATACAGACAGTGATATGTGACTAAACATTAGGCCTGGTGTAAGTGATAATACACAGGAGTGTTACACACACATACTATTAATGATACAACTTTCAAACTCAGATGACTAACTTGCAGTAGTGTGCCAAATACATCGCTACTCAGATCAATCAGATTTGTCTCTTTGTTCATTTAAATAAAATCTACACAATTTCTTTATTCAACACATGCTTTGGTGTCCTTCTTTAGTTAATGCTTTAGTTTTACACTGAATCCCACTGACAAATTGTTCACAGTCAAGAGTACGCGTAAATGTTACAGTGGTGTGAAAAAGTGTTTGCCCCCTTCCTCATTTCCTGTTCCTTTGCATGTTTGTCACACTTAAGTGTTTCGGAACATCAAACCAATTTAAACAATAGTCAAGGACAACACAAGTAAACACAAAATGCAATTTGTAAATGAAGGTGTTTATTATTAAA
>JAFFST010053614.1:81577-98869 GCA_022414735.1 Noturus placidus
TCATGATTGTGTCCCACCTGTTGTTGATTCTTCACAAAAAATTACAGCTTTATATCTTTATGTTTGAGGCCTGAAACGTGGCAAAAGGCCGAAGAGTTCAAGGGGGCCGAATACTTTCGCAAGGTACTGTATCACCAGTGTGAAAAACAAATTGCCCACTGAAACTTAAAATCGGGTTGTGCCACCTTTAGCAGTAATATCTGCAACCAAATGTTTCTGATAACTGGAGATCAGTCTTTCAATTACTTCTAGAACTATTTACTCCTTTGTTTTGGATCATTGTCTTGCTGCATAATCCAGTTGCCCTTGAATCTTTAACTTACAGAATTACAGACCGGACATTCTCCTTTAGGATTCATGGTAGTTTCCATCAAACAGCAAAGCATCTCCACACCATCATACTGTCACCACCATGCTTTGCCATACATAGGTATGATGTTCTTTTTGCAGTGTTTTTGGAGGAATTTTGAAAGGTTGACCTAAGGTTGAGGTTTTTTTTCCATTTGGAGATAATGGCTCTTGCTGTGGTTATTTGGAGTCCCAGAAACTATGAAATTGTTTTGTAACCCTTCCCAGACTGATGTATTTCAATCACCTTCTTCCTCATCATTTCTGGAATTTCTTTCAATTTTGGCATAGTGTGTTACTGGGTAACCAACGTTTAACCAACTTCATGCTGTTGAAAAAGTTCTATTTAAATGTTGATTTGATTGAACGGGGTTTGCAGTCATCAGGTCTGGTTGTGCCTAGTCCAGCTGAACCCCATTATGAATGCAGTTTCATAGATTTGAAGAATTAGTAATGGTGGGGGTAAACACATTTTCACACTGGCCTAGTGGGTATTGGATAACTTATGTGCTTCAATAAATAACATTATAATTTAAACCTTGATAATGGTGGCCGTGGCTCAGTCGGTAGAGCGGGTTGTCCACTAATCGTGGGGTTGGTGGTTCGAATCCCGGTCCCGGTGATCCCATGCCGAAGTGTCCTTGGGCAAGACACTGAACTCTAAGTTGCTCCCGATGGCAAGCTAGCACCTTGCATGGCAGCTCTGCTACCATTGGTGTGTGAGTGTGCTCTCATTTGTAAGTCGCTTTGGATAAAAGCGTCTGCTAAAAGAATAAATGTAATGTAAATGTTAACCTGAGGGTGCACCGTGGCTTAGTGGTTAGCATGTTTGCCTCACAACTCCAGGGTTGGGGGTTCGACTCCCACCGTGATCGTGTGTATGTGTGTGTGTGTGGAGTTTGCATGTTCTCCCTGTGCTTTGGGGTTTCCTCTGGGTACTCCGGTTTCCTCCCCCAGTAATAAACATGGTAGGCTGATTGTCATGTTTAAAGTGTCCGTAGTGTATGAATGGGTGTGTGAATAAGTATGTGTTTGTGTGCCTTGCGATGGATTGGCACTCTGTCCAGGGTGTACCCTGACTTGTGCCCGATGCTCCCTGGGATAGGCTCCAGGTTTCCCTGAGACCCAGAAAAGGATACAGCGGTATAGAAGATTGCTGGATGGATTTAAAAACTGTATTTTGTGTTTAGTCAGGTTGCCTTCATTTTATCTTAGATTTTGTTTTCATTTCTGAACAATTTAGTATGAGAGATACAGAAAAACAGAAGAACTCAGGATGTCTCAAATACTTTTCACAGCACTGTATGGAATTCATGAGCTAACAATTAAACATATAACACACTATGACTACTGATAAAATGTTTTAAATTACAATACAAAGAAGGTGAAGTGGGCCTACACTTAATTCAGATTTTAAGCTTTAACCACTGACACAGATAATACTCATAAATATATCATATCACTCATATTAAGGTCAAAAATTGATAAACCAAATAAAGAACATACAATTTCTCATATGGTATATTGTGTATTGCATTAGATTCTATTAAAGGAACACATTGGCCAAAAATTTAATTGACATAATGAACCCTTTACCATAAGTGTAGGCAAGAACTGAAACTAGCCCAAAATTTGGACATTATAAAAGGGAGACTACATTTTTAATCAGTCTTTGCAAGGGATACAAATTCCCTGTGGTGCACACACATTTCTGATTTGTAATATCTGTAAAATGGCTTTTTTTATTGTCATTGCCTAGTATGGACACTATCCGCTCTATAATCCCCCTTTTAGTCATCCAATCTTTGCAATATGTCTTACAACAGAAATGGTTATAGATGGTTATAGATACACTGCCTATACTTACAGATTCTCTTTGTTTGCCAAATTTTTATTAGATTTTATTCTGAATTAAAACAAGTTCTTGGTGGCCACAGACTATTTTTAAAAGTCCCCAACTCCCCCCCAGGTTACTGAACGGAATGTCGGGGGTTCAAGGCAGCCTGCGCTGCCAGGCTGCCACTGTTGGCCCCTCCAGAAAGGCCCTTAACCCTCACTGCTCCAGGGGCACTGTATCATAGCTGACCCTGCGCTCTGAACTTCCTAACATGCTGGGGTATGCGAAGAAAAGAATTTCACTGTGCTGAAATGTATATGGGATCAATAAAGGCTCATTATATCGTAAAGGATATTTACAACACATCTGTCAGTGGTAAATAGTAATATTTAATTTCACCACTATGCTACTTTCACTCTGGCTGCTCATTTTCCAATATAATGTGGCTTTGCTGCAGTAGGGTGATGCCCCCATACATTCCCCCATATATGTATCACCATTAATGTATTAGTCTCATATAGATTGGCAAATGCACAGTCATACATTTATAATGCATGACCCATAGAAAGCTTTGACCTTCAGTGAACATGTCCTGCACAAAAAAAAATGAAAGGTATGAAATCCTTGTTGCTACAGTGTTGTTTATAAATGTTGTACATTCATTCAGCTAAAATTATGATATATTATAATAATATAATATTATATTATATGGCAGTTTTGGGGTTCAGAGCTGTCCATCTCCTCAGATGTTTCTACGCCAGTGAAATTCTATGAAATCAGATAGAAATGTAGTTACCTCATCATGCACTCCTGACTACCTTTAAAGCCTCAGGGAACTGAAATCTATGATTGCTTTATAATTACTGTATGTTAATGCTGGGCTTGTGTGACCAATATACTGTATAAATTATGAATAACTGGTTACATTTCAATCTCTCCCCGTCACTAGACTTTCTCTCCTTTTCATTTGAATTGTGAGAGGTTAATCTCGTGCAAAGCTTGCATAATGTACACATTCCCTTCACCAAACACAAGGCAGATGTACGGGAGGGGGAAAATGGCATGATATAATTGGGTATTTTTAAAGTCCTTGTTCAATGACAATTAAAAGTCCGCTGCTGTATAGAGGCAGAAAAAGTGTCTGAACTTTAGTCTAAGATTACTGATTAATTTACTTTTTTAATGCTTTTTCAAATATGAATACAAGTATTTAATAGTGCACAGTAGTGATGGGAATTTTATTTACTTTTTTTTCGGTGAGTCAGATCCTTTGGTTCAGCTCAAGTATAAGAGTACTGTTTTTGTGCCTAAACATACATTTTTTCCTAAACCAGACAAACTTTTGCAATATTTTGACCACTGGTCAATTTTGGTTAACACAAAATAACATTACTTTGCATTGCACTTTACAAAATATATTCAAACAGCTTTAACCAACTGCCTCCCCTAACACACTTCACTGTATTTGTATACATCTACAAGAATCAGTGCAGAGGATCCTCCCTATCATGTCAAAGATCAAACATGTGTCTCATCAGTCTTATGAACAAACAGCTCAGCTAAAGGTAGGCAGAAGCAAGGAAGCAATACACTGCAAGAGTTACATAATTGCCTAACTCTACAAGAAAGGGAAACAAGCTCAAGTGAGTCAGTTCTCAACATCTCAACATTCACATAAAAGATCCCATTCACAAAGCCAACTTGTTTGAGAATGAAGACATGAAGACATGAGCTACCAAGTTAAAAAAAAAAAAAAAAAAAACATCAGTTTTGTTTACAGGTTTTCCCTAAACTGGCCAAAACCATGAACATCACTTTTGCCTGATGGTTGATTTACTGTTTTACTTGAGTGAGGTAACAGGTCGGAAGTTTCTGGGATGTCAATCACGAATCCTTATTAAAATACTAGGCTATGCCCAGACATTTGAACATTACTGGCATCATTCATTCTTTGATTAATTTTTAGTAACTGATTTATTTTAGTCTGGATGCAATGGATATGGAGATTATCCCTGGAACACTGGACGTGAGGCAGGAATATACCATTGATGGGACATCATAGTGCTGTTATACAAAAACAATAGTAATATTAAATTCTGTGTTCTCTGTGTGACTTTAGAAACTGCTTCAGTGTTTTGGTCATCTAATATTATGTTTCGAAGTATGATGTCAAAGATGGAGCTTTCAGAAAGTTTCAGGTTTCCAATTGGTAATTACAAGTTCAACAAAAACTTTAATGGATTTTACAAGCCGAATATTGGAATCACCATAATTCTAACATGATATGCACACACTATAAAAACTAAAAACTTTCTAAAAGGCTTCATTTCTTGTGTTCCCACCGCTCAGGAACTGAGAGCATTATTTAAAAAGAAGTTAAATAGGCTATGAAATGGCAAAACTAAGAAAATATTTTGGTATATCAAAATATTCTTTTGAAGAGATAAAAAGGCTTCCTGAAAATATGGCCCAATGCCTAAAATTGTCCCTGGAATCTGGTAGAAAGTTCCAGGGTGCCTAAAATGTACCTTCCCTGTAATGGTTCCTGTGGTGGTGGACCAACTCTTCAAATTTAATTTTCTATGATACGCACAATAATTAGACTCAATATGTATAATGATTCAGTTTTAATCCCTACAACTCAGCTAAATGGCAACTGTGACAAAATTACAATAATACAATTCTGAGCAAAATAAAAGGTGTAAAAATAAGAGATGAAGAAATGTTTAGGGAACACTATAAAATGGGGGCTGATTCGCCACAAATATTTATTATATTTATGAGAGTATGAGCTCCAGATAAGCCTCTTGAGTGTCTATTCTCTAAACAACACAATGTTCCAGCTTCCAGTGCATAGTAAATTTCACTCCAAACATTCACATTTTCCAGTCAAGTCATAGTCATGAGGCAACACACACTTCCACACTTTCCTTTTTTATTCCCCTGAACATGGTGGAGAAAAGAAAAGTGCTTTTATCTCGGCCTGCAGTCTCCTTGCTTCCAGAGACCACTCTGGATCGAGGAGGATATCAGGACAGGACTCCTAACTGAATTTTCTAATTGCTTTCTCTCTCCTGCTCTCATTCTCTCTCTCTCTCTCTCTCTCTCTCTCTCTCTCTCTCTCTCTCTCTGCAGAGCGGCCCCCTCCATTAGCAGCCATGTGTAGTGGGAGAGATCCTCCCTCAGCAGCCATCATGCCTCTGAGAGCCACTCAGACACAGCAGTGGCTAAATGGGAGAAGAACCAGGAGGATGGAAAGGGCCAACACCGGACAAAGCTCCAAAAAGCTGGCCATCATCTCCCGATCTCTCCTTATCTGCAGCTCCAGAAGCAGCGACGACACTTCTAGCCCTGAAGAGAGGTACGGATACGAGAACTGGAAAGAAGGGTACCAAGGAGACCCTATGGAGGCCAACACTGGACATCTGGAAATGAATTTTAGCAGGAGTGTTAGCCTACAGGGATCAAAGTGGAGTGAGGATGCCAAGAAGAACTTAAGGAGGTCATTTTCCATCAAGGTAGGACCATGAATATTTTGTGCTACAGCTATTGAGCTGTTGGTTGAGCTTCAGCTCATAAGGTGAACGACGAAAGGCATGCATTTGGTTTTATATTAATTTCACTGGTTTATTGAAAATTATTTAGAAACAGAGCAACACTATAATAATCTCTTGCATGAATTTTAAAAGTGATGTGCCAGTTCATCCAAAAGTAAACATTGCCATAGTAAATCATTAAAAATGCATGAAGCTCCTGATTATTCACTGCAAGCTCTAATCAATTATATTAAAATCTGATTAATCTCATTAAGGTCAGATGGATATAATAAAACATCTCTTAATTCTAATAATTAGTCTCTAGTAGATTGGTAGCAGAATTGTTTTATTCTCTTCAGAGCACTTCTCAGAAAATCACTATTAACTAACACTGTTTATAAACATATATTTATATAAAAAAATAGTGCAGAGCTATTTTTTTTTCTCAGCGAATCACAATCACATGGTGTGTGTGTTTGGATGATTGTATCTGTGCTCTACCCATTAGACCTGCACAAAAGAGCACTTGTTATAGTCTGTATGGAATTGGGAACTTGTGCAGGTCTCATAAGACATTTGGGTGATGTCATGGAGGCCAGAGACAATACGAGTCCCAAAGTCCCATCATGCTGGCTGGCAAATTTCCTCTTTCTTGTCACCCAGGTGTACTAAAAATGTAAAATATCAATTGGAATATACTTCAAATATATTTTTCTCATATGAATAATTGTTGCACACCTATATTTAATATATATAATAATATATTAATATATTTTTTGATAAACCTGTGTTTTGTTTGCAATTGTTTGATATCCATGAGAGCATAGTATCTTTGTGTTTTTTTAAACAAACGATCGAAAGGTTAAACAATAAAGACAATTATTTTGCTCATATTTACCAAGGGTGCCAATATTAGTGGAGACCACTGTGTACTTGTATGTTAAAAGTGTCACCTTAACAAATCAGAACTGAACAGCACTTCTAGATCCACCCTTAGTTAATAAGCAAGTGACATTATTTACTAAGTAATTAAGCAAATTTTGGAAATTTATGAAGCACATTAAAACAATGAAAGCTGACCAAAGTGATGCATATAAAGCTGTTCCAGACCTGACCACAGTCACAGCAAATGCACAGTCACCATTCAGCTAAGATTGTGGAACAGCCAAAAGGTCTTTTTTATGTGACTCTTGTGCAGGTACCAAATACATGTAGCACTGGATCACTGGCTGATGAAGAAAGTGCTGTTTTTTAAGGTCCAGTTAAAAAGTCCAGTATTTTGTACAGTGGATCAAATTTGTCCAGAGACACTGCTGTTACCATTTAATATCAGTTTATAAGCTACATGAGTAAGATAAGAAGAATGGATGCTACCTGCTTTTTGTCTAAATGCACAGAAAACTGATTTACTGTTGGCTTTTTATGATACCCAAATGAAAGACTCAACAGTTGTATTCAATTTTATGCAACCACAGCAATAACGTGACCTTCTAGCTAGCTTTCCTCTGTGAAAAGTTCATTATCATGTGTCCTCAGTGTAAGTGCTCTAATAAATGCTTAGGCTTGTGGATTGTGCTGTAATAAAGCAAAGCTATTAAAGCTGCATTTCACACTTGTCAAAGTGTTGGGGGGGGGGGTATATGGAGGGTAAGAAAGTGGTCTCTGTATGACAGAACATAGTAGCACCCTTGTTTGAGTTTTCAGGTGGTTTGTATTGTGGCAGGAAAGCAGTTTCTGGAGAATGTGCATTGCCACCAGGGAGGAGTGCGGGCCGCTCAGACCTCAAGTGGCTGATAACAACCTCCAGACTGGTGACAATATAGTCACTGTGCGAAACGGAGGCCAATTACACAGGTAATAAAAAAACCCAATATAATCTGGTCATCAACCTAGCATTCTTTTCTATTACATTTGGGGGATGCTGTTTAATGGGTTGTATAAATATATATGCACACACGCACATACAGGCCCACAGGCTCACACACAAACACACACTTGTGCACTCACATAAATACAAGAGGACTAATGGACATTATGCACTCTTTTCTCACTCTCTAGGGACACTTACATCCACTATGGTGAGAGGCTGGCCCCATTTAATGGGCAGGTTTTAAATGGCCACACAAAACTCGAGTCAGAGAAACAATCAGCCATGAGAACTGACCCCAGAACAGCAAGTGCTGAGGTAAGCCACTGGATTCACCACTTTTCACATGTTAGCATTACAACGATACTAATCTATGCCCTTTATCAAGAGTGTAGCTGAAAAAGCTAGTCCTTTATCATTATGACAGAACCAAATGCATTTCAACCACATCAAAGCATCGGACCCTGTTTCTAAAGGAGATCCCTTCATTTCTGAGCTAATTGATAATCTGCAAGCGATTTATCCACTAACAAAACCTCTGTTGTCATTAAATAAAAAATGCCTGGCCTCAAATAATGTTCATTTGACTATAAAAATGAATCAGATGGGTTAGATTAAAAACATGTGCAGACAAACAGCATTTACTAAACTTGTATAAAAGCAATGTGTGAGGGGAATTTGTTAGCAAGATAACAAACATCTTTGAAGAAACTGGGCTAGCTGAACAGGCAGAACTTTGACCTCCAATCCTGATATTGTGTTGAAGATACACAAAATCCAGTGTAGTCCAGCTAGAGTGGAATGAAGATTTCTTGCAAACAATACAATACAATTTCTGTTCTGACCTGTTACTCTTAATTTTTACCAATCACTTCCAGAGCAACTTTAATGAAAAGGGTGCCATTATTGAAACATGGCAAACTCTGTTGTGTTTGTGACTAGGTGTGACCAGTCGAAAAATAAAAGCAAGATACTGTTCATGTATTGTGTCAGTTGAAATCCTTATCAACATGAATTCCTTTTCTTTTCCTTAAAGGTTTTCAGCTCATGTGAAAACAATGGGCAACAACTTAATATTAATTCAGCAGACTCTGTGACCTACAGGAAGGAAGTATTTGGAAACAATTGTAACTTAAAGGTAAGTAATACCTTCTCTTTCACACAATCCACATTTTCTTATGTTACAACCTTATTCCAAAATGGATTAAATTCATTATTGTCCTCAAAATTCTACAAAAATTACCCCATAATGACAACGTGAAAGAAGTTTGTTTGAATTCTTTGCAAATTTATTAAAAAGAATAAAAGCACATGTACATAAGTATTCACAGCCTTTGCCATGACACTCAAAATTGAGCTCAGGTGCATCCTGTTTCCACTGATCATCCTTGAGATGTTCCTACAATTCGATTGGAGTCCACTTGTGGTAAATTCAGTTGATTGGACATGATTTGGAAAGACACACACCTGTTTATATAAGGTCCCACAGTTAGAGCACAAACCAAGCCTTGAAGTCCAAGGAATTGTCTGGAGACCTCCGAGACAGGATTGTATCGAGGCACAGATCTGGGGAAGGGTACAGAAACATTTCCGCAGCATTGAAGAGCCCAATGAGCACAGTGGCCTCCATCATCCGTAAAAGAAGTGGAAGAAGTTTGGAACCAGCAGGACTCTTCCTAGAGCTATCCGATCAGTCAAACTGAGCAACTGGGGGAGAAGGGCCTTAGTCAGGGAGGTGACCAAAAACCCGATGGTCACTCTGACAGAGCTCCAGCGTGTCTCTGTGGAGAAAGGTTGGCAACCCACCTGGAGTTTGCCAAAAGGCACCTGAAGTACTCTCAGACCATGATGAAACAAAGATTGAACTGTTAGCCTGAATGGCAAGCATCATGTCTGGAGGAAACCAGGCACCGGTCATCACCTGACCAATACAATCCCTATAGTGAAGCATGGTGGTGGCAGCATCATGCTGTGGGGATATTTTTCAGAGACTAGTCAGGATTGAGGGAAAGATGACTGCAGCACTGGACAGAGACATCCTTGATGAAAACCTGAAAATGGCTGTGCACCAACGCTCCCCATAAGTCCTGCAAAGAAGAATGAGAGAAACTGCCCAACAATAGGTGTGCCAAGCTTGTAGCATCAGACTTAAAAAGACTTGAGGCTGTAATTGGTGCCAAAGGTGCTTCAACAAAGTATTGGGCAAAGGCTGTGAATTCTTATGTAAATGTGCTTTCTTTATTATTTTTAATAAATTTGAAAAGATTTCAAAGAAACTTCTTTCAGGTTGGTATTATGGGGTATCGTTTGTAGAATTTTTAGGAAAATAATTAATTAAATCAATTTTGGTATAAAGCTGTAATATAACAAAATGTGGAAAAAGTGAAGCGCTGTGAATACTTTCCGGATGCATTTTGCTTATGTAATGAGAATGTTCTTTTTATAAATGGATTTTTAATTGTAACTGGTGTCAACAAGTGGGGTATAACTGTTATTAACTGTGGGTGTGTGTGTGTGTGTGTGTGTGTGTGGATAAAGAAACCCATTATAGAAGTCACAGAGGTCAATAAAAGCTGTGAGACAGAAGATACTGAAGAGACAGCCTGCATGAGAAATCGTTCCAACTCTACGAGTAATAATCATACACACCACACACACGGCATACAATTATTAATTTACAAAATTCTATTATATATTTATATAACCCTCAGGTGTCACGATTCTAGGGACTCTGGACTCCACTTCCCATCAGCCACTGCTAGTCACATGGTTTTCGGCACCTGATTCATGTTTTGGTTAATGAGCACTGGGGTGTATATATAGTTGGGTTTTGCACTTAATCTTGGTCTTTCGTTAAATGTGTTTAGACTCCTGTTCTATGTCTCTCGGTGTTCTGTTTCATGCCCGTGTTTTCATGTTTAGTCCTAGTGTTAGTTTCATGTCATAGTGTTAAGTGTCATAGGGTTAGTGTTTTTGTCTTCATTTTGAATTGTCAATACAATAAATCATCAAAAAATCCAGCGATTGCATCCACCTCCTATACGTGACCGTGACATCAGGCTTATATACAGACAGCCACATTTATTTCTCTTTTTCTCTTGCCCAGTTTATTTGTAGTATTGCCTCTGTAGCTCTTCCCCGCAATTTGCATCATCTTTATGTAAATGCTCTCTCCCTCTTCTGTCAGGTGTTCACCCATATTGGATTGGAGATTTGGATGCCATCATTATGAAAACACAAGCGCTGTTTCCCTGTCATGTTCACACTGCCACTGGACTTTACGGAAACAGGAAGTCTCTTTCTCAACAACTGGAGTTTCCTCCCAGCGTTCCACAGGTGTGACAGTGAGATTATACAGTGCTCACAGGGGTTAACCCATACGTACAATTCAGGTAGAAATGACCCATGAAGGAGCACTAAAAATTATTTCTATCAATATTGAGCTTGGTACAACTCCTCACATTGGGAGAACATGGAAAATTCAACAAAATTCAACAGTAACCCAAGCTCAGAATTAAACCAGGGACACTGGAGGTGTGAGTTGGCAATGCATGGTGTCACTGCATGAGAGTTGGCAATGCATGGTGTCACTGCATGAATTATTATACATGTAAGAGCAGCCCAAGGAGTAGATGATAGGTGATGTCATGGATATCCCTGCTAACCAGTGATAATTTCTGATTGGCATAGATGGTCTCCTTTACTGCTGGTGTCTTCTCTGTTCATTATGGGTGCAATGATGTCTTCAAGTGTCCTTGGTCCACAAGGTGTAGGTGGACTGCTGCATCCTGTGCTGATGAATTTGCTTTCTTGTCTTGGAACATGAAGTTTTATGAACTTTTGTGTTACCAATGTGCAAAGGTGTGCATTGCACTTGACTCAGTGGCAGTTCAGAATGAAATGCAAAGTAATGGCCATGTCACTTAGGACTACAGATGTGATCTAGATAAGTCAGCTCAGAGTTATCAGCTTTGTCATGAACCATCAGTGCTGCAAAATTCTGTTAACAATAAATTATCTGATGCTGAAATGACCTGTAGTCCAACAAGTAGATACCATTGTACTGCTCCACTTAATGTAAAAATAATACAGACAATCTAACTAGGGGGTCCGCGGAGGTGCTGCATGGGGGTCGCGAAAGTTTTGGTACCAGTTTGATATAACACAATTTCATACAATATATATAATTAGGGGGTCTCCGCTCCATTTCGCCATTAGTTTGGGGGTCCTTGGCCTGGAAAACGTTGAAGACCCCTGCCATAGACCATCTCAACAGGTAGTGGACTGCGACAAGATTCTCTGTTAATTGAAAAACTATTTAGTTCTCACATTTGATTAGACTAACATACAGTGTCATGCAAAAGGACAAGTCTGACTAGAATGAGAATTTGTTGCTATTTAGCTACCCAGCTATCTAGTAACTTAACATTTCCCACCTAAATTGTAAATCATTACCTTGATACGATGGTTGCAAATTGTTAGAATGTGATATGTTAAAACAGTACCTTTGTAATGTTTTGTTGATGCACAGGCTGTTGTAATTTTTTGGTTCTACAGCTTAGTGTTTTTTTGTTTTTTTCATGGAACAGATCAGAATACATGGTGTGTTGAAACACACTGTGTTTCACAATATAGTGCTCCATTTGTGTTTTGAATTACAACAGAATGCTATGTTTACTGAAGATCTTTCAGAGCCTTTCTGATACCCCTGGCACAGAGTTGATAACAATGTTGTTCTGCTTGCTTTGTTTTTCTTCTTTGGGTGTTTGTCTGTTCCTGCTGTGTTCTAGTCGCTGTTTTGACAAGAGCCCAATTTGAGTAACTGCAAGCTATTGTCAGATTTTTGCATTCCAACAAGAGAACAACCAACTCTGATCACTGTGGGAGGTCTACATAACATCTACCATCTATTTACAATTCCATGCTGACATATTTACACCAGCAGCTTTGTACTGGTATATAGGTGAACCATGCAGTGTTTTACTAACTGGGATTTCACACCTTTCTGTAGAACTGATTTTCTTGTTTGAATAACAGGTCTTATCCTCCAGACTATGAGACATTCAAGATCTGGATAACTGAAAACCTTCATAGTCACTGATATAACACTTGTGTCTGCTATATAACGTGTTTAGCTGGTTTTGTATGAAAAAAAAAAATATGTATAGTGTCATGTATCACTTGTCATGCTGCTTTGGTTGGATGTTGACTTGTTTATTTACGATTTTTCACAGGCTGTGGCAAAACCTTCTCGCTCACTCAGTTCAGCACATCTGGTCCATTCCAGCAGCAGTGTCCAGGCCTTCATCATCTGTAATATAGTCTTAATGAAGGCACCTGGCAAGGTAATCTAGGTTGCATAAACACATATTCACATGTACACACTCTACAGAATAAAGGTTGAATGCACACTATTACTTGATAATATTCTGACAGATACATACATCTCTGGGAGTGTAGCTTCTGATACCTGCAGATTATCTTACATTCTGTAGTTATGGATGTTTGTGCATAATAATTTCCTTCTATAATAACTACAAGTCTGTTATGTTCTGTGGTTCTATGATCCTATCCTTACAATGTTGCCTAATTATTTTCTATAATATGAACCAAATATTTTTCTTGAAATATGTACATTTCTTCTAGGGTCTAGGTTTCAGTATAGTGGGAGGCAGGGACAGCATGTATGGTCCAATGGGAATCTATGTAAAGACCATTTTTCCTGGTGGAGCAGCTGCAGCAGATGGACGTCTGCAGGAAGGTACAGATCAATTAAAACACTTCAGAAATTAATGGACAAATGCTTGATTGATGCATTTGAGCTTGTATATTCAGTTTGATTAAGTATGTCCATCAAACACTGTTAGGAGGAATAGTGTTAGTGAAAAAATTATGTACATTATTTAAAGAACCTCCAATAGCTGTGTAATTGTCTGATTTTTGTTTTACAGGAGATGAGATTCTGGAGCTCAATGGAGAGTCTCTGCATGGTCTTACTCATGAAGATGCTTTACAGAAGTTTAAAGTGAGCTCTTTACAAGCTTCATACCTTTCCTCATTTGCAAAGTGAAAAATAGCCTGAATGTTTGGATTAGTTTGGTATTACCAAGATTTATTACATCAGTCTTTTATGCAACCTTTGTTTTGAACCTTGTTTTGAACACTAATACATCCAGTTATCCATCCATCCATCCACCCATCCATGTTACCTTCCTGAACATTTGAACAACATTAGAAACTACATGGAATTAGAAATTACATTCATTAATTCATTCATTTATTTATTTATTCATTTATCTGCCAATCCATCCATCCATCCAGCTATCCATCCATCTATCTATCCATCTATGTTATAAAATTGATAACCATTAGAAATTACATCTATCCATCCAACTATATTAGATAACTCTAAATTTGCCTCACAACATTGAACCAAGGGGCATGACGCAGTGGGCAGTATTCCAGGATTGATCCTAGCCTCAGGTTACTGTCTCTGAGGGTTTCCTCTGGGTTCATTGGTATCCTTCCATCTCCCAAAAACCTACCAATAGGTGGACTGGCTATGCTAAATTGCCTTAGTGTGTGTGTGTGTGTGTGTGTGTGTGTGTGTGTGTGTGTGTGCTGTTCTGATATGAAGTTGTACCCCTGCTATTCTAACCCATCCATGCAGGTTTTCATTCCAGACAATCAGAAGCCATACCTGATTCCATTACTTAATTGCTCTTGGTCACTAGACATCCTGTTTGGCTTAACTGAACACCTGCAGCCACATCAGCATGTATGGATAACATTGAAGAACCCAGAATATATAAGGATAACAGTGAAGATAACATAATCCACATCATCCATCTGTATTTCTATCCATCTACTGTATCGATGCATCATCTGTTCATCCATCTGTGCTTTTTACCAGGCTACTCTAAATTTTCCTTACTAAGCATATTGGAACACCATCAATCAAACTGCAGTTCATGTACATCCATATATCCATTTATATCCATGTATCATCATCATTTAAATCCATTTCCCTCCCTGTGTGGTTTCTGAAGCAAGTGAAGAAAGGTCTGCTGACGCTGGTGGTAAGGACCAGGTTGGGTGCTGTAGTTGGCAGTCAGACTCAGGTGGCTCAGCTATGCCGCTCCAAGTCTCTGAGCTCCACCACAGGTATCAGCAGAGCCAGTGATGAGCTGGCTGACTTCCCAAACTTGACCACTCATGCCAAGCCTAGAGACCGCATCATGATGGAAATCACGCTGCAGAAGGGTCAGTATAAGTGTGTGTTAGAGGAATGGACATTAACAAATATTAATAGGCATGTGGAAAAAAAAACTACACCCCATATACATTTTTTAAAATATATATTTTTTTTTACATATTTGTTCAAGCAAACATTTGATCCTCTTTGAAATAGTGACTATTAATAAAGTTGATAAATTCTATCAAATATCATAAAATGTACATTTTGTAGTAATTTTCACAATTTAAATTAACAATAAAAAAGATCACAGTCATATTGAAAAAGTAAGTACACCCCATATTGATCACACTTTCAAATCCATAAAATTAGAAACAGGTGTTCAAGATTGGGTGCCAGTGATTAGAACCTGCTTAGAGAGTGCAAGTAGAAGCATGCATATGAGTCTGAAAACATCATTCCACTGTAAGGAAAATAATCTAAGTGACGCAGATTTCAAACAACTGCCAATTTGATTTTCAATCAAAAGGTTCAGGCTATATGTTGGTACCTCGAATAGTGAAGGCTACAGAAAGGGGAAGAGCTTTGTCTTACAAAGACCCACAGTTATGGAACAACCTTCCCATCAGTGTTCGGGACTCACACACAGTCTCAGTGTCCAGCCTGAAAACACAGTTGTTTAGTCAAGCCTTTTGTAAATAGTTTTTTCTTAGAGAAAGGAGCAGATCTAGAGGGCTCACGGGCATAGAGTGTTGTGGTGAACTGGTATATTTGGATGCTTCAGCCCCCCATTCTCACATGTTCACCCAGGTTTGTTGATGGTGGAGTGGCTGGCCGTCTTATGTCCCAGGGAGCGCTCATGTATGTGTTACCTTCTGGCTCTCCCTTTTTCCTCTGCTGTCAGATAATCTTGCCTGAGTTTTAAAGGAGTTGTCCATTTCAACCGTCACCTCTGGCTTGCTCATTAGGGACAAATTGATACATTTAAAATCTATATCCTGAATTTATATATATATATATTCTGTGAAGCTGCTTTGGTTAAATGTCCATTGTTAAAAGTGCTATACAAATAAAACTGAATTAAATTGAATTTGTCCCGGACTGGTCGCCCCAGCAAATTCAATCCAAGAGAAGACCTTCTGATGCAAAAACGAGTCTCCAAGAATCCCCAAATTTAATCACAGGATCTGCTAGTTAGTCTTGCGACTGTTAGAATCAAAGTGCATGCAGTGAGAATATAGGCAGGCCTTTTGGAATTATTGAATCAAAGATTGTTTTGCCACAGTAACAGCAGACATGTTTGTTGCTGACCAAACACAACTTTTCAGGAGAAGCACCTCATATCAACTATGAAGCATGATGGTGCAAATGTTATAGTTTGGGGTTGCTTCGCTGCATCATGGACTGGACAGCTTGCAGTCATTGATTCAACTATGAATTCTGTATCATATCAAAAAATGATTGAAGATAATCTGAGACCATCTGTCCAAAAGTTGGAGTTGCACTAAAAGTGGACCTTTCAACAGGATAATGATCTAGCAAATCCAACAAGGAATGGCTCAAAAACAAGAAATGGAGGGTTATGGAATGGCATAGTCAAAACCTGGATTTGAATCCCATTGAAACGTTGTGGGGGGATTTGAAATAAACCTCTCAAACAGCTTGCAACTGAAAGAATATTGTATGGAGAGTGGTCAACAATTCCAGCATTCCTGGTAGACAATTGCGCAAAATGCATACCATGACTCTCATCAGAGCCATATCTCCCTGCAGTTCTTGACTGGTTTCCCACTGAAGCTAAGCAGCATTGAACCTGGCCAGTACCTGGATGGGAGACCTCTTGGGGAAATCTAAAGTTACTGCTGAAATTGGTATTAGTAAGGCCAGCAGGGGGTGCTCAACCTGTGGTCTGTGTGGGGCGTAATAGCACAGTGACGGGGACACTGTAACATATATACTGTGAAAACAGCACCATGTTTTGGATGAGATGTTAAACCGAGGTCCTGACTTTCTGTGGTCATTAAAAATCCTAAGACACACCATAGAAGAGTAGGGGTATACCCCAGTGTCCTTGCAAAATTCTCCCACTGGCCCTTCTCTGTCTTGGCCGCTTAATAATCCCCATGTCTGAATTGGCTACATCACTCTCTCCTCCACTCTAGTAGCTGGTGTCTGTTGGGTGTTCTAGCACACTGTGGCTGCCATCACATCATTCAGGTGCATGCTGTACACTAGTGGTGGTTGAGGAGATTTCCCCCTTATGCTACAGTATGTAAAGTGTTTTGAGTGTCTAGAAAAGCATTACATTAATGTAACTGTAACTAACTGTAAGTAGCCTGAAAGAAGTTATTTCTGCTGAAGGGGGCAATACTAGCTTCTGAGGCCAAGGGTATACTTACTTTTTCCACAGAAGAATATCACATCTATTGATATTTGTATTATTATCTTTTGTTTTGTTCAAGTATACTTTTATTACTTTATATATATATATATATATATATATATATAT